>ML433136.1:88816-110172 GCA_005239525.1 Nicotiana knightiana
TTCAACAATGGAGGAAAATGAACTATTCTCGCACAAATGGCCTTTTAAAACATTCTGCCCAGCCATTAAATTTTCTTTAGTGCGATCGTGACTCTTGGCACGCGATCGCGATGCACAGACCAGCCAACCAATGCGATCGCAGAACATACACGCGATCACATAGAACAACTCTCCACCCCACACACGCGCCTCAGAATCCTCTACGCGATCGCATAAACACCCACGCGATCGCACTGCCTTACCTGACCAACCTATGTGATCGCAATCCTAACCACGCGATCGCATAGAACAAAATACCTTCCCCTCTCTTTTACTCTACGTGATCGCAAACACCCTCCCACGATCGCGTAGAAGGAAACCAGAACCTCACACCAGCAAAAATCTGCCTAGTTTTCAAGCCAAGAGTTGGTCCGTTAACCACTCAAAATACACCTGAGGCCCTCAGGACCTCAACCAAACATACCAACATATCCCATAACATCATTCAAACTTAGTCGAGCCTTCGAAACACCACAAACAATGCAAATACACCAAAATCACATCAAATTCAAGCCTATGAACTTTGAAACATCCAAATTTCGCCAACTACGCCGAAATCAACCAAAACACCTCTGTTTGACCTGAAATTTTGCAGACATATCCAAAATGACATTACGAACCTGTTCCAACTTCCGGAATTCTATTATGACCCCGATAGCCTATTTTCCACTGCCGACCGACATTGCTAAAAACTAACTTTCGCCAATTCAAGCCTAATTCTACACCGGACATCAAAACTTCTCTCCGAACACACTCCTAAGTCCCAATTCACCTAACGAAGCTATCCAAGCCATAAAATCCGCATTCTGAGGTTGTTTACTAATAAGTCAACTCTCAGTTGACTTTCTCAACTATTGGGCTACTTTAAGAGACTAAATGCCTCAATTCTCACCATGACCACTCCGGACCCAAACCAACTGACCCAACACAACCAAAACAGGCTAGCAGTATATAACAAATGCAGAAATGGGGGAAACGGGGTAAATCTCACGGAATGACTGGCCGGGTCGTTACAGTTGACCCTCTGGAATCCACCCGAGGCCCCCGGGACCCCGTTCGATCACACCAACCCGTCCCAAAACACATTATGAACTAAGTCGAGACTTGAAATCACATCAAACAACGCTAAAAGTCATGAATTATGCCCCAATCCAAACTTGATGAACTTAGAATTTCAAGCTTCTTCATTCGATGCTGAGACCTATCAAATCACGTCCGATTGACCTCAAATTTTACACACAAGTCATATTCAACCTATCGATCCTACTTCAACTTCCGGAATAGAAATCCGACCCCAATATCAAAAGGTCCACTTCCGGTCAAACTTCTCAAAAACCTTCAAATTTCTAACTGTAGCCAAATGACTCCAAAATGACCTACGGACCTCCAAATCCACTTCCGAACACGCTCCCAATACCAGAATCACCATATGGAGCTATTATCAGACTCGGAATCCCAAATGGACATTGATAACACTGAAATGCATTTTAACCCAAATTTATGAACTTTCTTCCAAAATGCCAACTTCCACAATAGACGCCGAAACTCTCCCGGGTCCTCCAAAACCCGATTCGAACATATGGCCAGTCCGAAATCATCATACGAACCTGTAGAAACCTTCAAATCCCTATTTCGAGGTCGTTTACTCAAAGATCCAACCTTAGTCGATTCTTCCAACGTAAAGTTTCTTAAATGAGAACTCTTTTCCCAAATCCACTATGAACTTTCCGAAATTCAATTCCGACCATGCGAACAAGTCACAATACCTGAAGTGAAGCTATGCATGGCCTCAAGCTACTGAACGACGCGCTAGAGCCCAAAACGACATGTCGGGTCGTTACATTCTGTCCCATTTAAACATACGTTCGTCCTCGAACGTGCTAAAAACTGCGATGGAGTTGTCTAAAATCACTGTTTAACACCTCGAGCACCTACCCATGCTACCACAACTCAGTTGAGCACCTTAACTCGATCAAATCTTAAGATATTCTCTTTTATTTAGTCAAGTTAGCCATGGAGCCAAATTCCACCATCCAGAATTCTCTGCCAGGCATGCTTCCAACATACGAGCATCACACCACTCCCTACACGATATACCAAAATATGACTGCATTCCTTTGCTGAATTCACACTATGCACTGCACAACTCGCACGACCGTAATAACACTCTCTGATTATAACAACCGACATTCCACGAATCTGATGCTCACTCACACCTCATGACTCATATAAGTCCTGTTCCAACTCTTGCAATACTGCCACAGCGGAAAAGATGTGTAGAAATTTATAACCGACTGCCAAGTCGACAAATCATTGAGCCTATACTCTTGACAAGAACCATTACATCATTATGAACCAAATAATGACATTTTCTCTTTAATATACTTCATATAATCCGATCGCACTAATCCTAGATCCAATAATCTCGTCTCACCCAGTACGAGCTGCTCCGGCAATAAGTCACCCCAGACATGACCACAGTCTCACATGATGCCACAATGTGCCACTAAGCTACAAACTCGAATGAGACACATAAGGAAAACAAACCCTTGAAGAAACTACTCAACCCACGTAACTAATAAGAACTTTTCTCAGAAAAGGAGAAACAAAACACACAAAAATAGAATATAAAAACTGTATCATCATCACACTTTTGCGGCGTGCAACCCGATCCAAACAACATACTCGTGGCGGCGTGCCACCCGATCCACACATAAAATTCACATAAGGAGATACACACCGAGCTAAATTGCTCACTACAACAAAATACCGAATGTTGGTCACAAGCGCACTAGGTGCATAATACCATCACTGGGGAGACAGATGGTGCTATACGCTACAAAACTTAGGCACAAATGAGGTGCGCTATATGATATAAATCTCAAGAGCCATCCTTCTCATACTCGCTACATGGAACCTCAACATGTAAGGAATTTATCATGCCATTACACAACTCACACGACACAATATAATATTACATGAAATAGCCGACGATGAAACAACATCATTTGTCCGAATGCTCCTCCATGAGGGGAGCTATGCTGAAATGAACATATCGGGCATGATATAGAGCCCTTATTCATATTTAAATCCATTCACAAACCTCAAGCCAATTCTGATCGCACTGGACTAGGCTAATAACCTTTCCTGGGTCCATAATAGCCCGCTTTTCCTCATAACACACAAGAACAACCATCATAGCCGAGACAAACTCCCATAATTCACAACTAAATGAACCGAGCGCCCTCCAGGCATAAATTCTCAAATACGCAATCTTACCACATTCTTCATACTTGGTTAAATTCTTCAATCAATAAAGTGACTACATGTCACCCTTATACAATCTTCCCGTGTAATACACTCCCACGACCTCAAGCACCAGGTAACAAGTCTGCACCTCCATACCACCGGCCATACGAATGCTGCAAAGCAAATCAAGAATCTGCAACCAGAACGCAAAGCCTCTTACAAAACCACCGTTATCAGGTGATGCTGAAGAAAATACCAGCTTACTCCAAACATCCAAATCCCTTTCCTGCTCATCCGAGCTCGTGACATTCTTGCTGACACTGAACAACAACCTTTATCCTCACTTTCAAATTCATACCGCTCACTGCACCTAACATGCCAATATGCGATAGCACAAGAACTTCACCATCACTCCTGAACTACTAATAGGGTAAACACTCCATCTTATGGAAACATTTTACTTGACTTATTCCGAGAGAACCACATCAACACACGAGTGAATCCTCAAAACCGTAGAACATGCAGATCCTCAAGTAGTGGTCTAATCCACTGTAACCCTTCCGGGATCCGCCTACATATCACACGCCATAACACTTGAATTCCCCCAAATAGAACCAATCACATCGGTCGTCAAGCCTCGCACGTACCTCCACAAATCACCTTCATAATCTACTCATGCTGGAAGAACTGATCACTGCCGCCATCACGCAAATTCATTTGTGGCTAACTGATCCCGCTCCTTTTAACTTATCCTTAACTTGACTCAGAAATAATAATAACTCCAGCCAATACATAACAACTCAATACGCACTCTTCCGAAGTGGCCTTGCATCATGAGACCATGTTGTCTCCAAACTCATGAACTGACCCATGCCCTCATCGCACACACATTCGCATCTTCGACTGATAAACCCATTATGATAATTCTCCTGCGAATCCGAAGTCATTTCCTCTCGTTCCTCCGAATGCTACACTGCATGCCAAAAATATCATAGAACATTCTGAGCCTCTTATCACAATCCACTGCAAAAGCTCGATTCTTAACCATATCGCGGGCTTGAAATCCTTAGGCACCGCATTTTGACCTTTGGATTTGCTGGGATCGTTGTTGAGAGTCACCCACTCTGGCTTGGTCCTGAATATAATAAAATCCAAGGCTTCGCTGGCACATAAATACCCATCTCAGTGAAGCACCCGTCTGAATCGCTCCCCTTGTAAATCACATCTGCACGATGCATAAGTCCTAAATCTTCCCAAAGCCCTAACATGAGCCGATAAATCCAACTGTAACACCTTTACCAATTCCTTTGCTCAAATTACTACTTACGTTCTCTTTCCTTAGCTGTAATAACCCATCAATGTGCTAATACCCAAAAATCTCTCAAATAGACGATCATACAATCCAACCGTAGGAGGTGGGACTCTCCCACTTAGCTTGAAGATACCATTAGACAACTCTGGAACCCACCAAAATTCTTTCTTTATTGCTGAACTGATCTTGCGCCACCAATATGATAAATTCCTCGAAATCCCCCCGTTAGCATTTTATGAACATTCTGAATCTCTAGCAACGTTCACGTATTCGACCCTTTACTGGATAATCGGTAAAATCTTTCATAGGAACTTCGCCAACCACGCAAACACTGACCTGATCACAGGAGATAACCCACATGTGGAAATTACACGCCGACATCTTCAAACGTCGCTGCACGGGGTACAATCACTACGACCTCAATAACCCATCCTGAGCCCCTTCTCCTTCACCAACGGAACCAATCCGTTCACTCCCTATGGACATAAGCTAGATGTGCGAAAATATCTTCCAACTCAAAGTTACGTTGTATCCTTCTTCATATCGATCAAACTCTTCCTGTTGCATCCAATTCCCCTGCCATATAATAGCCAATATTTCAAATTAAGCCCGTAAACCCAATCATCATCTACTAAAATCCCTGAATCACTCTAAACCTTTCCTTAAGGTGCGTAGTTATCCTGCCACTGAACCTGTAGGCTACTTTGCCACTCTCCCACTTTGGTCAAACTCACTTCTTTAAGAGACTACTCGACTTTCGCTTCTTACACTTGGCCTTCTAGAAGTTTAATCACTGCCTGACACTCCCCGCATGTCCTTCCTCATCCTTTGCTACTCAGTTGTTTCCTTAGATCAATATCTATATCTTTAGCACTTGAACCGATGGATCACGACTAACTTCCACCCTTTTCGAAGATCCTCCTTCTCGAACCGCTAACATCAGAAACACCGATCCGATCCTAAACCAATGCACATCGTGATCTCTAACAACCGCTTCCCCGACACCATTTCACAATACTGTGCCCTGAAGGAAATTCTGAAGAAGATCACAACACCGGCGAACTTAACATATTCAATCAAGGAAGACGATACTTCATCATATACGAAAATTCCACCACACTTGAAAACTCCAAGTCTCATTATTCCTTCAACCTAGACCTGGACACTCATAGTCCGGTTATATTTCCTCCATCGAAAATAAAATACTGACACTGAGCTGAAACAATAGAACGACCTTTCGCAAGGTGATGACAATAACCCCATCAATTATGCAGGGAGAAACATCATGCACCATATATGTAGTATCATTACAATTCCTCAAATTCCCGATTTATAGCAAACACTTTGCATCGTGTTAGATTGAGTAGGAAGAAACATAGGCATAAGCCTCAAAGAAGTCAAACCGCAAGATGAGGAATCAAGAAGAGAAGTACTCCTAACAGCCCTGTAGCCTCTCGAAGATAAGTATAGACGTCTCCGTACCGATCCGCAAGACTCTACTAGACTCGCTCATGACTCGTGAGACCTAAGGGAACCTAGAGCTCTGATACTATGTTGTCACGAACCAGAATCCATCTAAAGGTCGTGATGGCGTCGGACACCACTGCCAGGCAAGCCAACATAAAATAGTTAATTAAATTCTCATTTTTAATATTTTTGAAATCATTTCTTTTCATTACATTAAATAGCAAATAATGAACTTCCACAGAGTAACGAGATGTCTTTAACAAATTCGAATAACAAATAAATCCCATAGTCATCCCAGAACCCGGTGTCACAAGTGCATGAGAAATTTTTAGGAATTCAAAATGCAATACAATAGCTGTCCGGAATACAAACTGGACAGAAAAGAAAATACAATACGTCTGAAGGAGACTCTGCTGGTTGCGGATCGTCTCAAAAGATACAGCTCACCTAAGTCCCCGTACCAACCATGTTGTTGCGCCCACGAGGCCACTATCCATACATGTACATGTACATAAAAAAAATGTACAGCAAGTGTAGTATGAGTTTGAAAACAACGCGTACCCAGTAAGTATCACGTCTAACCTTGAAGAAGTAGTGATGAGAGGCCGACTCCGACACTTACTAGTGGTTCAATAATAGTGGGTACGGTGAAGAAGTGAATAAATATGAAACAAAGTAAATATATGAAACCAACAAGTATAAATTACGTGGTACAATTCCCTTCTTTACCATTTACTCAGCTCTCGACTAGCAAGTTCCCTCCGTAACCGGAGCATACACATAAATAGAGTGGATTTCATCAAGAGGTTGTCATAATTCAAATAAGGGGAAAACCATCAGATACACTGTCTTCTAGCAAAATATTACGCACGATTCCATGAGGATAATATATATATATATAGAGGAAATGCCGAGGCGTACGACCCGATCCAACATAAAAGTAAATTGTGCACTGCCAGAGGGTCGAATGGCGCGAACCATAGATGTATCTATTAACCCGTCGAGGCGAACGTCTCGCTCCCATGAGAGTGTGATACATAAATCCTGCCGAGGCGAAATCCCATAAGAGTAGTAGAAGGAAAATATCCCTCTTGCGAAATATATATGTGACGCGGTTACACATAGATTTCTTAAGCTATTATAATATTCCTCAATTTCTGTCAAAATTACGGAGTCCAAATGAAACTTTTTAAATCTTAAATTCTTAAATTTCAACTCCTCTCCAAACACTTAATAAGTGAACTCAATCTCGCTCCCTCTCAAGGCAAACAAATAACATAAATCAATAACAATATCATCAAGGCATGATGTAAGCCTAAAACTACTCGGACATAGGCATAGCTAGTAGCTACGTACAAACTCTCATTACCTCGTGCATACATAGCCCCCGCAAATAGCATCACATAATTAATTATTTCACATATGGGGACAATTCCCTCTTACAAAAGGTTAGAAAGGAGACTTACCTCGCTCTGAAGTTTCATAACCGGCTCCCAAGCCCTTCCGACAACTCAACCCGATGCACAACGCTCCAAAACTAGCCAATAATTATGAAAACTCATTAATATACACTCAATTACTCATTATAATCCAATTTACAACAATTCCTAATCCTGACCGAAAAGTCGATAAAATCACCCTCGGGCCCATGTGCCCGGATTCCGAAATTTTTGAAGATAATCATTACCCACAATATAACGAACTCAAATCTATAATTTGTTTTCAATTCCATGCCCAAATTCGTGGCCAAAATTCAAAAATATCAATTCTAGGTTTTACTTCAAAATCCCAAATTCTACTAATTCTCATGCTTAAATCCACAATAAAACTATATATTTAACTTACAAGAGATGGGATTAACTTACCTCATGTTTGATGATGAAATCCCCCTCTTCAAAGGCTCCAAAAATCGCCCAACCAAAGATGAAAGATAGGTGAAATGAATCCAAACCTCACTTGAAAAGCATCCTGCCCAGCCCGACTTCCGCACCTGCGGCCTATTCGTCGTATCTGCGGTCTCGTAGGTGCGGCCAAATCCTGCACCTGCGCATTCTTCCAGCCTAGCTGACTCCGCACATGCGCCCTTCTTTTCCGCATCTGCGCCTTCGTAGGTGCGGAACTTCCCTCGCACCTGTGCTCCTGCCCGCTCTTGCAACTCCTAGGCCAGTTGTGCGACTCCGCACCTACGGCCAAATCCTCGCAGGTGTAGTTACACCAGAAGACAGCAGCCTCAGCACCTCTATAAGGCCAAAGTCGATCCATTGACCCGCCGGAATCCACCCGAGGCTCCCGGGACCCCGTTCGATCTCACCAACACGTCTCAAAACACATTACGAACTAAGTCGAGCCTTGAAATCACATCAAACAACGCTAAAATTCATGAATTACGCCCCAATCTGAACTTGATGAACTTAGAATCAAACTTCTTCATTCGATGACGAGACCTATCAAATCATGTCCGATTGACCTCAAATTTTGCACACAAGTCATATTCAACCTTACGGTCCTACTCCAACTTCCAAAATCGAAATCCAACCCCGATATCAAAAGGTCCACTTCCATTCAAACTTCTCAAAAACCTTCAAATTTCTAACTTTAGCGAAATGACTCCAAAATGACCTACGAACCTCCAAATCCACTTCCGATCGTGCTCCCAATACCAGAATCACCATACGGAAATATTACCAGATCCGAAATCCTAAACGGACATTGATAACACTGAAATGCATTTTAACCCAAATTTATGAATTTTCTTCCAAAATGCCAACTTCCACAATAGACGCTGAAACTCTTTCGGGTCCTCCAAAACCCGATTCGAACATACGGCCCAGTACGAAATCATCATACAAACCTGCTGGAACCTTCAAATCCCGATTCCGAGGTCGTTTACTCAAAGATCCAATCTTAATCGATTCTTCCAACTTAAAGATTCCGAAATGAGAACTCTCTTCCCAAATCCACTCCGAACTTTCCAAAATTCAATTCCGACCATACGAACAAGTCATAATACCTGAAGTGAAGGTACTCATGGCCTCAAACTGCTGAATGACGCACTAAATCCCAAAACGACCGGTCGGGTCGTTAGAAAAGTAGCTCACGAAAGGCAATAGGCACTAATCGTTGCATGAACACATGGAAATCATCACTTTTCATACTAAATAATTCATACTTGTTTGTGTCTAGGCATCAACTCAAATTCAAAACATACCCATCTGGAAGCTTCACATTTTCCAACCAATTGAACAAGACAATTTTTTTATTCTTCTCTATTGTGTATGCAGCTTTGGGATAGCTTCCATCGATAGGATTCTTTGCCAATTGCGGTCGATCGCAATAGTTTACCATATCTTCAAGTGACTTTGGATTGTCTTTTGTTTTGTCATCAACATTAAGAACTGTGTTAAATACATTATCAAAGACATTCTTCTCAATATGCATGACATCGAGATTATGTCGGATCATGTTAGATCTCCAATAAGGCAAATCTCAAAAGATGCTTCTCTTTTTCCATCCACAAGACCTAGAAATTCTCCTATTAACTTCTTGTGCATGTAGCTCAATTACTTTCCTCAGTCCCAACTCACAAATTTGGTTCAAGATCTCCTTTCCTGTTCTAAGGGGTGGTGGTGGCCTTCTGACAGTCTGACCTTTACGAAAGTTTTTACGATACCTACTAAACAGATGATTTTGGTCAAGAAACATTCTACGACTGTCAAACCAAGTTGTTTTCCCACCATGACGTAATCTAAAGAATTGTGCTTTCTCCATACAATAAGGACATGCTAAGTTACCAGCAATACTCCATCCAGATAACATAGAATATGCTGGAAAGTCATTGATTGTCCACATCAAAGTGGCCCTTAATTGAAAATTTTGTGTTTTTGAGATGTCAAATGCTTCTACACCCGTCTCCCACAACAAGGGTGTTGATACCCAATTTTTCCCAAAAAATATTTCAAAATTGCATATATACCTTCAAAATCATGCATTAATAGCAATTTGTATTTTCCCATAATTTTCTTATATTTTTATTAATTTACCCAGCATTTCATTTCCAATAAATAATTACAAAATTGCATCACAATGATTTCAAAAGCATTTCTTGATTTAATTTATTATTCATGGTCTTATTAAGGCCAAATTATTCAATAAATAGCCAATTTGGCATCTTTTGGCTATAATTGCAATAATTTTGCAATTATAGCCCAATCATATAATTTTATACCATTTTACCCAAAACGTAGTCATTTGTATTTTAAAATACTAAATAATCATTTTTAATTATTTTCTATGCATGAAGTTCATTTTTTATGATTATTATCTATTTTTACAAATTATTTTAATTACTTTAATTGGGTATTTAACAAATAGCCTAATTTCATTTCAATTCTAGCCTAAACTAAACCAGCCCCAAACCCCAATTAAATTAGCCCAATACCCCGGCCTAATCCACTAAATTACCCGGTATAGACCTGATTTAATCTCGACCGTTGATCAATTTTGATCAACGACCCAGATTCACTCTTTCCTTAATTAACCTAAAAGACCTACCCCCCCAAACCCTCATTCTCTCATTTATCTCATCACTCTCTGCCGTTACATCCTCTCATTTCTCTCAAGCTCTCTCTGCTAACCCTACTCTCCTCTCACCGCCGTTAGCTCGCCGGTAAAAATGGTGGTTCCACCACCACCCCTAGCCTCCATGGCTTCCTCACATGCCGATTCCTGCTACCCTGAGTTCCTGAAGGGACCAGCAGCTGTTCAGCTCATACCTATGGTCTTTTTATGCCGTTCTCAGGCCACCCTTGGCCGTCCGAGTAATACCTTTCTATTTTCCGGCTAGATCCATGGCTTCTAAGCCAGAATCTCTCTATCTCTAGGTTATCTCTCTCTGAAACCCTAACTCATCTCTTGACTCTTCAGATCTGCAATAGATCTGAGTATATTTTGGGTTATCTTTACTGTTTTCCCTAAGAATCTTCCCGATTTTTGAAACGTTTCATCATCTTCAAAACTAGGGTTTCTTAACCCCTTTTCAAAAATGACTTCCCTCTGATTTTCAGTATCATTCTATGATTCTTACTATGTTTATACGGTTATTTAAGTTTTTCCCTTTTTATCTGATTCATTATGTTGAAAACCCTAAGTCTTTTGGTCTTAGTCTTGGGTTTTGAGTCTGTCTTTGATAATTTGTTCGTTTAATCTGTATGTGTGCTTGTTTCTCATGAACGTTATGTCGTTTTGTGATTTTTACCCTATTTGTCTTATTAGGGTTTCTGATTCTTGCTTCTTTTAGCATACGCTGTGTTTATCTCGCTTATTCTCAGAAATTTGTGTTAATCCCCCTAATCAGTACTATGTTCTAGTTTGAATCCCTGATATTGTGTGATTTTTACTTTACCAGGCTTATTAGGGTTTCTGATTTCTTGCTTCTCCCTGTCTATATTTTCCGTTCATTTGTGGTACTTTCCTTTAGTTAATATTGCCTTCTATTGGGATCCCTGATTCCCTGTGATTGATATCCTTTATTCTCTACTGATTTCTGAACTATAAGTTATTTTCTTTCCTTATTATGTGATTGACTACACTGTCAATCGATTCTTACAAGTCTTTCCTTAATTAGAATATTATGTACCTAGCCTAATTACATGTTCTGTACTTACTGTGTTCAAATATTTCCTTATGTGTTATATTCCAGTCTTATGTGATCTCCTTCCTTATTTGTCTTTACCGTTTGAAGTTAACTCCCTTAATTGAGGAGTACTTATATTGATTTTATACTGATTGATTCTGAGTCCCCATAATTACTGCTTGACTTTGATTCTTACCTTATTATTCTACCTAGTTTCAAACTATATATACATGCTCTCTCATTAACGCCAACACACGAACACATTGTTCAAAAACTATCTCTCACACTCAAAGCTTTATGCTTTCTTTATTTGCTACTTGCTACTGTTCAGAATTAGCCGGCTGTAAGCCAAGGCTAATTATTGTGATCTCCTATCCTTCACTTTGTGTTTACTATCTTCTTTATTAGTATGTTCTGATTTCAATTCAAGTCTCAAAAACAATATGTTTCTTTTGCTACTTCAGTTCATCATGTTTCTAATCTTCTTCTTCCAATGGTTTTGTTGTTGGACATTTAATTGACCTCTTTGATTCATCTAAGTGTGATAGTTATGTCTTACCTCTCTAGGGTCACCATGCTCTTATGAATTAGTAACCTGGCTTTACCCTATTTTTTAATGCTTGTACACTATTGTCTGATTCTAGTATGCACCGATTGATTTGTTATCCTAAGTTGTCTTAATGCTCAATCATGTTTAGTATGAAATTCTATACTCTACTGAATCACCTAAGCATTTCCGATTCTGTAATTATGTCTAGTTAATACTCGTGAATCTATGTGTTACTATCTGCACCAAGTGCAAAGGACTTCTTCCTGTTATGTGTTCACCATACATGCTCTATTTGTCCCCAATCCCCAATTAACCCTATGTGAAGGTTTGTTCTCTGAGTGTTGCTGAACTTGTTTGACTGACCTGTTGTTTGTTTAATTACACAACTATTTTCAAAAGCTTTTTTTACTAAACAACTCTCTTATTTAAAAAATTATTTCAACTAAGTCTCTTTTCACACTGCTTTCCTACTAAAACCTTTCTAAAACTATGTCAAGCACTCTTAATCTACTCTTAGGTCTTTAAGTTTTTCCCCTCCAATGTGTGACTGCTTAGGGATCCCTATCATATCACTCTGAACTCTGATTCACTGGAGCTGGCACTTCCACACTGCACTTACCCAGTTATGGTGGTGAAATCTGGTGTGAGTACTGCCCAGGATCCCTTGAGTTCCTTAGGGAACTCTGACACACGCGGATATGAGAAAGGCTATGAAACATTTGGGCAATTGAGGTTCTGGAAATCTGGGCCTGTTTTCAGGCTCCCTATAGTGTAACTTCTTATTTTTCTTTATCTATGTAATTCATTCAATATTGGTTTGTATAATTATTGTAAATGAATATTAGGGTTGGCTAGTGAAAAGGGGAGGGTAGCTATATATGTTATCAATATCAATGGGTAGAAACCATGCCTTAGGTTTACATTTTCTATATGTGCATTAGAATCCATGTTTAGGACCAATACATTCTAAGCATGTCATGCATTAGATATCATGTTTTAGGTTTACTGTTTCAGCATCTCATTTGACCCTATTTATCACTTAAAAATCCTGCTTCTAGGCTAAATAATAGCATCAACATAAATAGTGTTGCTCCTACACATCCTGAAATTATGCTGTAACTTCCTGTGCATTTAGAAATCATGCTTTAGGAATTCTGCAACCATACTGCATCTCTATGTGCGTAGTAGATACCATGCTTTATGATCTCGCCCAGACATACCTAGTTGAACTACTGATGCATGAAAAAGGACATAAGACAGTCTCACATTTGATCATCCTGTTTTAAATAAACTGGTAATGATCCTTGTATTTTGCAGCACTTAGAACAGCATGCTTAAGGTATAACAACTTCTAAACAGTTTTTAACAATTTTGGTAACTATTGTGCCCCCCCCCCCACCTCTAGGCAAGCCTTAGTTAATCAACCTTTATAAAACTGGAAAACTATTTCTTTTGTGTTTACTGCTTAACGGTTAACAGTCTTAAAATCAGTAGGCAAACTGATTAAGGCCCCTGCTTCTGGGTTTATAAAATAAAACTGCGTATCTTCTGTGTTTTGATATTTACTTAGACATCACGCTTTATGATCTTGTCTAATAAAAATGCCTCTTGTTTGTGTTTGAGTCATGCTGTTTACGTGCATTATCTGTGGAGGTAAATCTGAGCCTCTTAATTGTTCTTTCATGCCTTTATTTGCTAAAGTCCTATTTGTTCTTACATGTCACCTAGTATTTTCTCCTTTTAAACCTTAGGGGTCTGTCTAGAACTGCCTATAGGTAAAGGTCCTAATTTCCTCCAGGACCATTAAGAAGGGACGGGTAACAGCACGCATAGAGGTTGTTAAACAACGCTCGCTTAAATAACCGCTAAGGGGTGGGAAATGGTAGATATGGATATGTTGAACGGTGTGCTAATGCCACGTGTAGCCCCTATCTGAGGAGTGATTACCGGGCATTGTACTGATGTGATCCTATGGGATAAACAACCTAGGACTCCCTATCCCTTACACATGTGTGCTTAGACTGCGAATCTTTTCAAAACCTTTATTTGTTTAAGCTTATTTGCTACTTGTTTAAATTCACAAAGCTTGTTTGGCCGGGAACCACAGTGGTGGACTTTGAGGGGTGCCTAACACCTTCCCTCTTGAAGTAATTTCAAGCCCTTACCCAATCTCTGGTTATTCAAATATGTGTTATAATGACCCTTAGTAGGTTCCCTAACGCACCTTAATTCATTAGGTGGCGACTCTTCAATTCCTTACATACCCCTTTTCCCAGAAGGAAACAAGTTGTTCCAATAATGTCAAAAACCCTGACTGATCCGAAAGGAGAGAGAAAAAGGGGGCGCGACAGCATGACGACTCTGCTGGGGACTTTTAGGCTTTCACCATTTTAGTCGATCAACGGTGCAGTCGACGGTTCCGTGCCTTTCCCCCTCAAGTTGTCCGCTTGAGGGTACCAGTCTAAAACCCCATAGAAACCCTACTCTGATTATAACAGTACATGCATCATGGTCAAACTTAGCCGGGTTAATGTGTTGTCCTCGTAATAACCTTTAGGAAAAGCCTTGTCCAAAAGTCCACTGGGGTTTCCATAATCCCAAAGGACGCAACCACGATCTGTGCATTAATTTGGAGAAATAAGTGCCAATATGCTAATCATTGATGTATAAGTAGTTGAATCGGGAGGGGAAAGGGTCTGATAGTGTCGTTTTAGATTTATCTACTTATACATTAATGAAATGAGGAAATTATTGGCATCTAAGTTCTCCAACTAAACTTGTCACTAGGCCTACCTCGGGCACAACGAGGCTCCCAAATTAGGACACGCTTTTATATTACTGCAATGTGTGTCTAAATATTGCAATATTTTCTCATGATCCTCACTGACTTGGCTACCTTTTGTTTTTGCTTTCTTTATTTTTGATTATTCCCTTCCCCAAAGGTTGGTTCGTGCATTCTGGCATCATCATCATATCATACAAGATCCAGAGGCCCTCCACCTTCTCCTCCTCCTAGTCCACCTAAAGGCAAAGACAAAGGCAAAATGGAAGATTTGAGCAATATCAGAAAGGAAAACACAATGACAGCTGAACGAACAGAAGATCCTAACAATCAAGGTACTCAGCCAGTGGAGCAGCCTATACCATATTCGGAGTAGACCTTCCAGCAAGCTGACATCATATGGGGGTCAGAAGAAGAAGAAACTCTAGAAACTTTGAAGAATCTATTCTTGGAAGATGAGGACATGGACTGTTGTGTTATTGTTGAGGAGGAGGAAGAGGAAGGCCCTACCATCCAAGCTGTGAGTAAGGGATAATTCCTCAAGAATTGGACTGTCAGACCATCCAGGGCCCGACGAGTACCGGGATAGCAAGCTGAACAAGCATTATTTACTTCATTTTTTGCTAATGATTTCCTTTTCGCATTTCTGTTTTCTAATAAAATCCCCGATGTTCCAAAACATTTGTTTAAATTATCAAAATCGCTTTTATGTTCCAATGAATCTGTATTTATTTATTATTGTTTTCTCTCATTACTTTTATCTATACAGCATTACTATTTCCTATTTTGATGAACCGATGACTGTGACATGCAATGAGACAACGCAACAAAAGTACATAGATTCAAAAGAAGAGGATGTCATACCCGATGAAATTTCCAGAGAAGTTGAGGATTTCGAGAACAGACCTAAGTCCAACCTGGACGAAACTGAGGTAGTCAACCTGGGAGATTCAGAGACTGTCAAAGAAACTTGCATCAGCATCCATTTGTCGCCATCAGAGAAAGAGGAATACACATAATTATTGAAAGAGTATGAAGACATATTTGCATGGTCGTACGACGACATGACTGGTCTAAGTACATCCATTGTGTCTCACAAGCTGCCAACCAATCAAATGTGCTCGCCGATAAAGCAGAAGCTCAGGAAGTTCAAGCCTGATATGAGCCTGAAAATCAAGGAGGAAGTTACCAAGAAAATCAATGCCAAGGTCCTCAGGGTAGTTGAATATCCAACATGGTTAGCCAACATCGTGCCAGTGCCCAAGAAAGACGGAAAAGTTAGGGTTTGTGTCGACTATCGAGATCTCAACCGGGCTAGTCCAAAGGATGATTTCGCCTTCCAAATATACACATCCTGATTGGCAATTGTGCAAAGCATGAACTTCAATCGTTCGTGGATTGTTCCGCCGGATACCATCAAAATTGGATGGACTAGGAAGATGCTGAGAAAATGACTTTCATCACGCCGTGGGGAGTCTACTGTTATAAGATGATGCCATTCGACTTAAAGAATGTTGGGTCCACTTATATGAGTGCTATGACCACTATCTTCCATGACATGATACATAAAGAGATCGAGGTATATGTGTACGACGTTATTATCAAGTCCAAGAAAGCCACCAACCATATAGTAGGTCTGAGGAAGTTCTATAACAGATTGCGGAAATACAACCTGAGATTAAACCCCACGAAGTGTGCATTCGGGGTTCCTGCCGAAAAATTGCTTGGGTTCATGGTCAGCCGCCGAGGAATAGAATTGGATGCATCAAAAGTCAAAGCCATCCAAGAGTTACCACCACCAAATAACAAGAAAGATCTGATGAGTTTCCTGGGGCAACTCCCTGCCTACTGGTTTATGGTACGGAAGCTGTTATTCCTGCCGAAGAGGAAATTCCTTCATTAAGAATCATACAAGAAGCTGAGCTCAGTGATGCAGAATGGATAAGAAGTCGTTATGAGCAGCTAGCCCTCATAGATGGGAAAATGATGAATGCAATATCTCACAGACAACTTTATTAGAGCAGAATGACCAGAGCCTTCAACAAAAGAGTCAAGCAAAGAAAGCTCATACCGGGGAAGCTGGTATTAAAGAAGATCTTTCCGCATCAAGATGAGGCCAAAGGGAAATTCTCTCCCAACTAGGAAGGTCCGTATATGGCTCATCGAGTATTGACAGGGGGAGCTCTCATACTTCTAGAAATGGACAGAGAAGTCTGGCCAAAACCAATCAATTCCGATGCAGTCAAGCGCTACTATGTGTAATTCTTTATGCTCTTCTCAAATGATGTAAACTGAACTACGTCCGACCTGATTCCCGTTTAAGAGGGAATACATAGGCAGCCCTATGGGTTCGGTCACAATTCAATAAAAAACTCATTTCCCCTCATAATTGGAAACTGGGGAAGAATTTTGAGGAGGACCCTCAAAATTTTGAAGCAAGTTCAGCCGACCGCAACACGTGCAACAGTCAAAAATGTCAACCCATCAAACTGGGGCAGAATTTGGAGGAGGACCCTCAAAATTCCGAAGCATGAGAGGTCGCAATGTCTTGAATCGTGTCACGGTCGTCGGTTCATCTAAATTTCTTAAAATATATCTTATACTATGTCTTTGAAAAATCATGCATGCTTGCTTTCAAAATAGCTCTGTTTAACAAACACTACCCTGATAACTTGAATAAGATCATCAAACCAGGCAGAACGAGTCGAGCAAAGCCAGCGGGGATACAAACCGACCTTCTCCATCCACATAACTCATGATTTTTCTTTGGCTTCAGGAACAAATGATAAACACGCTTCAAACTCACAGTTGCAATTGCCGAAATTTGCTATCAGTACAAAGAACAAACATGCTCCGCAGTCACAATTCTCACAACAACGCAATAACGAAATCTTCTACCAGCTAAGAAATTCTACTATCATTTGCTATTTATTCTTCTGCATAAGGCTAAGCTCCGCCTTCATCTTGAATGGTACTAAAGCTCTGTCTTACATTTTGCATGAGGCTAAGCTCTGCCTCCATCTGCATAAGGCTAATCACTTCCTTCCTATTTGCATGAGGTTAACCTCTACCTCCATCTTGCATAAGGCTAACCTTTGCCTTCCCTTGCATAAGGCTAATTTTACTGCTTTCATTTGCATGAGACTAAGTTCTATCTCCATACCTGCATGAGGCTAAACTCTGCCTCCAATTTACTTTTTTCATCGAGACTAAGCATTGTCTATCAAGAATTATTTACTTCGCTTCTCTTTCGGGCTAAGCTCTGCCCCCCAATTCGCAAGACTAAGCCTTGTCTTGTTGACATCATGTTATTGCATCTCATGGGCTGAAATATCGCCAACTTGTCCAAAGGCGTCATAATCAAACAACATCATCCTCATAGCCGGAAGACACCATGTCATGGCCTGGAGATCTCCCTCAATCTTGAACTATCATTATTCAAAGGCGTCATAGTTCGGAGGCACCATCTTCATATCCAGAGAACATCATTTCATGGCCTGCGAGTCTTTCATCAAACAATTCATAGCCCATGACATCATGGTCTAAGGACATTTGTCCAACATTTTATTTCCAAGAAATAATTAAAAAATTGCATCACAAATTATTTCAAAAGCATTTCTTGATTTTAGTTATATTTTATGGTCCTATATAGCCCAAGCATATAATTTTGCACTATTGTTATCGGAAATTAGTTATTTGTATTTTAAAATACTAAATAATCATGTTAAATTATTTGCTATGCATGAAGTTCATTTTTTATAATTATTAGCTATTTTTACAAATTATTTTAAGTAATTTAATTGTGTATTTAAAAAATAGCCATATTCATTTTAATTATGGCCTAAATTAAACCAGACCCACCTCATTAAAACAACCCAAATACCAGGCCCAATCCATTAGTTCCACCCGACCCAATGTCTTGTTGAATCTGGACCATTGATCAAATTTGATCAACGGACCAAATCTCTTCTTACCTTAATTAACCCTAAAAGACTACCCCCAAACCCTCATTCCCATTCTCTCATTCTCTCTTCTGCTCCGCGGTTACATTTTCTCATCTCTCTCAAGCTCTCTCTGCTAAAACCTAAGCTCCTCTCACCGGCCGTTGGCTCACGGGTAACAATGGTGGCTCCACCACCACCCCTAGCCTCCATGTCTCCCTCACACACTGGATTCTTGCTACCCTAAGGTCCTCAAGGGACCAGCGGATGTTCAACTCACACCTATGGCCTGATTCTTGCCGTTCTCAGGCCACTCTTGGCCGTCCGAGTAAGATCTCTCTAATTCCATCTAAACTTATGGTTTCTCAGCCCGATTCTCTCTATCTCTGGGTTGTCTCTATCTGAAACCCTAATTTAATCTCTTGACTTCTTAGATCTGTAACAGATCTAAGAGTTTTTTGAGTTATCTTTACTGGTTTTCTAAGAATCTCTCCAGTTTTTCAAAAACGCCTCTTCGTCTTCAAACTAGGGTTTCTTAACCCCTTTTTCAAAACGACTTTCTTCTGATTTTTAGTATTATTCTATGATTCTTACTATGTTTAAAAGGTTTATTTAAGTTTTTTCCTTTTATCTGATTTATTATGTTGAAAACCCCAGTTTCTTGGTCTTAATCCTAGGTTCTAAGTCTGTCTTTGATGATTTGTTCGTTTAATCTGTATATGTGTTCGTTTTCCATGAATGTTCTGAGTTTCTGTGATTTTACCCTACTATGTTCATTAGGGTTTCTGATTTTTGCTTCTTCCACTTATATTATGGTTATTCTGTTAACTCCTCGATTCATTACTATTTTTAGTTGAATCCCTGATTCTATGAGGTTTTTACTACTATGCTCATTAGGGTTTTCTTATTTTTGCCTCTTCTTGCCTATTATGTGTTTATTCTGCGTATTCATAGAGACTTATGATAATTTCCCCTAAATCAGTACTATTTCCTATTTGAATCCTTGATTCTCTATGATTGATATCCTTCACTAATCTCTTGTGATATTCTATACTGATTTTCAACCCCTAAGTTATTTTCTTGCCTAAATTTTTGATCGACTATGCTGTCAATTGATTCTTAGGTGTTTTTCTTAATTAGAATCTTCTGAACCTAGCCTCAATTACATGTTCTATACTTGTACTGTGCTGAAATTATTTCCTTATGTGTTATATTCCAGTAATAAATGGTATCTTTCCTTATTTGCTACCTGTATTCTACCGTTTAAAGTTAACTCCTTTAATTAAGGGAGTATCTATGCTGATTTTATACTAAGTGATACCTAGTTCCATAATTATTGCTTAATTGTGATTCTTACCTTATTCTACCTAGTTTCAAACTACTATATATATATATGCTCTCTCATTAGCACAAACACACAAACACATTGGTTCAAAAACTATCTCTCACCCTCAAAGCTTTCGTCTCTCCTTCTTTGTTACTTGGTACTGTTCCGAGTTAGTCGGCTGCGAGCCAAGGCTAATTATTGTGCTCTCCTATTCTTCACTTTTGTGTTTGCTATCTTCTTTACTGGTATGTTCTGATTTCAATTCAAGTCCCAAAACCAATACGTTTTTTTACTGCTTCAATTTATCCTGTTTCTAGTTTGTTCCTATTTATGATTTTGTTGTGCAACCTGTAGTTGACATGTTTACATTTTTGATCATCTAGCATGTTATGTTATGTATTACTCCCCTTAGGATCAACATGAATATTACCCCCCTTTTGTAGTATGTCTCAATGTGACTTTGTTCAATTCTGTGTTTATCTGGTTTCTAGTATGAACCCTTCTTTGGAAAAACAATTTGTACCCTAAGTTGCTTGATTCTGTGTTGATTATGGAGTTCATGCTATTCCCTACAAGAACTGCTATGCTTGTACATTATGTGCTCTATGTGTCCCCAGTTCCCATCACCCTTGTGTGAAGGTTTGTTCTATGTGTGATGCTGAACCTGCTTTGGTTCTGTGTTCGATCTGTGTTTGTAATTGCCCTACTCTCCTCAAAAGCTGTTTTACTAAACAATTCTCTCTTATTTTATAAAACTATTTCATCTAAGTTTCTTTCAGCATTGTTTTCACTCAAAACCTTTTCAAAACTATGTCAAGCACTCTCAATCTACTCTTAAGTCCTTAAGTTCTGTCCTTAAGTTGCGTCCGCTCTTGTGATAACTTCGTCGGTATACTTCGCCGATGAATTCGGAACTACATACGACCTGATTTCTGTAAAACCAGGGATATGTAGGCAGCTCAGAAATCAGGGCGCGACCCTAAATCTCTCAAACTGTTTCGTTCGGTCAAAATTGGCCATCATATCTTTATCCGACAACTCTTTCATCCTTTCCGGG
>ML433139.1:0-27696 GCA_005239525.1 Nicotiana knightiana
TATATATATATGTGTGTGTGTGTGTGTGTGTGTGTGTGTTTCTTTACTACCTTTACATGTCTATCGTGTTCGTCTTATGCTGTTAAATAAATTGTTGGACCCTAATGAGTGTATAATTCGACCTCTAGTCACTACCTCTCTGAGGTTAGGTGGGCGACTTACTGAGTACACGTTGTTTTTGTACTCATGTTGCACTTGTTGTGCATTTTATTGCACATGTACTTTCATAGAAATGTGGAGGATTCGGAGACTTAGGCGAGATGCATCATCCAGAGGCGATCTGTAGCTGACAGAGTCTCCCTCATACTGTATTTATTTTCATTTTAAATTCCTTGTCCAACTTTCTTAGAAATTTCTCATGTACTTGTGGCACCGGGTTCTGGGATGTGTTGGGATATATTTGCTAAAGTGTAATATTTAAACTATTGTTTTACTTGGCAGATTTTATTTAGTTAACATGTAATAAAGTGAAAGGAAATGATTTTCATAAATGATAAACAAGAATTTATTTCGGCTAATTAATAATTTGGCTTGCCTGACAATGATGTCCGGCGCCATCACGACCTTAGGGATTTTGGGTCGTGACAATTCTTTAGAGCTTCATCTTTTCTAGCTAGAAATATTACCCATGTAAAACGTGAGTAGTCATCAACAATAACAAAAGCATATCTTTTTCCTTCTATAGTGGAAGTTCTAGTAGGTCTAAACAAATCCATATGTAAAAGCTGAAGAGGGTTGATTGTGGAAACAATATCCTCGGGTTTGAAAGAGGTTCTAGTTTGCTTACCAAGTTGACATGCATCACACACATGGTTTCTAGAGTAGTTGAGCTTATGAAGGCCAATGACCAAATCATGCTTCAAAAGTTTTCAATCAAATGAATGCTGCCATGACCAGCCTTTTTGTGCCAAAGCCAAGGATCATCAGTAAAGGATGCTAGACAGCTATGACTTTCCAGATTATCAATGCAATATAAAATGTATACCTTTCCATACCTATTTCCCGGAAGGATGATTTTACCCGATTCGTCTTCAATAGCACACCCATTTTTCTTGAATTTCACTTCATATCCAAAATCGCATAGTTGACTGTTGTTTAGTAGATTGTAATTTAGCCCATCTACAAGATAAACTTCAGTAAGATCACAATTATTTTTAAAAGGAACAGTTCCAGTACCGACAATTTTTCCTTTTGAGTCATCACCAAAGTTAACGTTTCCTCTATTGATTTTGGTAACTTTTTTGAAGAGATTTTTGTCGCCCGTCATGTGACTGGAACACGCAATGTCAAGATACCACTTTGCTTTTTTACTTTTCTTGTGGTGTTCCTTAATTGTTTCACTGCGTTCCATGAAGAAATTTTGAATTTCCTCTTTGCAATCATCGTCTGATACATCTTCATCAGTCCAACAACCAGAGTATTTGTTCATGTCATTTTCCAATATGTTCATAAAGCATAAATTTGCTATTTCTTCGTGTTCTCAGTTGTCTTCATCACTCCAGCTTCCGAAGGATTTGTTCTGGGTAAATAACCTAGAGACTTTCCTTTTTAGCTCTGGGCATTCAGCTTGAATATGGCCATATTTTCCACATTTAAAGCATTTTCCTTCATTTTTGTCTTGTTCATCAAATTGTCCGGGTCTTCTAGATGACATTCTTCCCTTTTTTGTATTTCTGTATTTTCTCACAGTCCACTCATATTTCTTGAAACCATGGCAATTTCCTCTTCCAGTGCTTCTACATCATCATCATTGTCATTTTCGGATTCTTCAATCGTGGTTTTGAAAGTAACGATGTTCTTTTTTTCTTCCTGACCACATTTGTTTAGATATGTCTTCTCAAAATCAATAAGGTCTCCATGTAGTTCGTCATATGATAGTTTTTCTAGATCTTAAGATTCAAGTGCAACTATCTTTGTCTCCCATGTAGTGGGCGAGCTTCTTAGGATTTTTCGAACTTGTTCACCACTAGAACATAGTCTACCAAAAGCTTTCAGATCTTCAATGATTTTACTTAATGGTGCTAACATCTCTTTAATGGATTCACCTTCTTTCATCTAAAAAAGCTCGTATTCATGAACAAGAAAATTTATCCTTGTTTCTTTAATTTTGCTCGTTCCTTCATAGGTAACTTTCAGTTTGTCCCACATTTCCTTAGTCATATCACAACTTGAGATCTTCTTGTATTCTTCTCCGCTGATGGAATTATATAGTAGATTGCATGCCTTAGCATTGACTTGAATTACAGCCATTTTTTCATCGAAATAATCATCTATATCTTCTGGATCAGTGGATGTTTGACCTTCAGCTTTCTTGTCAGACTTTGTTGCTAGAAGGGGATAGTTTTCCTTTTTAATTATGTGCCACAATTTGACATCATAGGACTTAGCATAGATTTCCATACACACTTTCCAGTGGGAGAAGTGTTGTCCATTGAAATATGGCAGCCATACTTGAGATGTTCCTTCTTGAAATAGTGCACCAGCAGTTACTTGAGTTGATAAGACCTGCTCTGATACTAATTGAAAGTGCAAGAGGGGGTGAACTATAATTTTTCTTTTCTTTTCAGGGTAGTTGACTATTTTCTTTCTAGTCGACTAGATTCTTGATGCAAGAGATATAAACAAAATACAAAAGAGTAAATAGCAAAAAGTAAATGACACCAGATATTTATACTGGTTCGAATTCAACGTGAATCCTACATCCAGTCCCTTTGGGTTGCAATGGTGTTCTCTTTCAAGTATTTGAAATCTTTTGATATAGGTATATTGTTGTTGTTACATACCAATAGATTCATCAAGATAATGGTATTTTCCTTGCTTTTTGATACAATGCCTGACTAGTAATTTTTCTCTCTTTCTTTTCTCCCTAGTTACACAGGAAATATAGAATATACCACAATGCCTGTTTGGAGTAGAAAAAAAATATTGATAGTGGTTTGATCAAAATATATTCTTTCTTTTCATCCCTTATTGTATATGTGTCATTTGAACTCCAATCTTCTAGGTGTCGGGCCCCCTTTTTCTCGCGAAATCGGGTTTTGACATTTCTGGGACAACTCCTTCTTTTTGGGATTGGAAGAATTGCCACCTAACAGATTAAGGTGCGTTAGGGCACCTAGATCAATTAACTCATAAACTAGTTTGCATCACCAGAGATCGGGTAAGGGCTCAAATTACCTCGGGGGGAAGGTGTTAGGCACCCCTCGAGGTCCACAATGGTGGGTCCCGACCGAACTTAAAATAAGCGAATTAGCATAAAAGGGGGAAAGAAATTTGGACAAATATAATATTCAATCTATTTTAAACAGGAATATAAGGGGGGTCCTAAGTTTTTTATCCTATAGGATCATTCCATGCAATACTTTGTAACTTCCCCAAGTTGGAGCGTTACTCATAGTATTAACACACAGGCTATCATCTCCTTACTACCCAATTACTATCTTTCAGTTGCTACCTAAGCATTCTAATAGCTTCTAGGTCGTTCTATATACGGGCACTACCCGTCCCTTACCTATGGCCCTGGAGGTACTAGGACCTCTATTTAGGGTGGTTCTAGACTGACCTATATTACTTAAAAATGAGAAATCTAGGGGACAAACAAAATACAAATAGAACTTTCATGTAAATAAACAAATAAGGGCTCACATTGACCTCCACACATAAGCAACAAATGCACGCAATTGAATCAGCATACTTTGTTAATTTTAGAATCCTATAGGCAGGATATCTATATGAGCAGAAACAGAATGTAAAGAAACAATTTTATTAAAGCGATCATTGAGACCTATTTGTTGGACTACGGATTTTATTAAGCATGAATCTGCGCACTTTCAGTCAGCAAATTGTCATAATTTTTAGGGCCAAAATCATTAGCAACCTTTACAGATTTTCCTAAGTGGTAGCCAGAATTGGTCGAACACAGAACTGATTAACGGGATCCTATAGGCATGGTTTCTACGAGTTTATTATAGACCTATAACATGGTTTCTAAGTAAACTACTGATTTTAACTCATAAAGACAGGTTTTTTATTGCTTTTAAGTCCTATAGGCATGTTTGCTAATTGCAGAATTGATTTAACCCCTATAGGCATGATTTCTAAGTTGAGACTGATCTTTACTTCTTATAGTCATGATTTCTAATTACTGACTTGATTTAAACTCCTATAGACAGGATTTCTAGGTTTGAAAATTAATTTCACCCTATAGGCATGATATCTATTAGTTTAAATCCTATAGGCATGATTTCTAGGTTTGAACTGATCTTTATTTCCTATAAGCATGGTATCTATTAATCGTATGTAGGCAGATTTTAAGCAGATTACCAGAAAAGGTTATTATTTCAAACAAACAGAATCATATAGACATGGTCACTAATGCACGTTGGGGTTTAAAAATGTGTGGATCCTAAGACAGGATTTCTAATGCAGAATTAACGAAAAGGCTTATAAGAAGGATCTCTAATATGCGAGTGTAAAAGTACAGACTAAACAATCAAGAAATTTCTATAGACAGGATCTCTAAAAAAGTAGTAGCAATCATATGACTTGATCAACATAATTAAACCTATAGGCAGGATTTCTACCCAAGTTTAACAAAAGATAGAAGGAAAACTCCCTAGCTTTCACTAATCAACCCCAAATCTGTTATTATAGTCCAGAATGAATAAATTACATAATAGTATCCATTACACTATAGGGAGCCTTCATAGGCCCAATATAAACCTGGGAACCAGGCCTTCCAACATAACATCTTTGGAGCATAATAGTGATCAATTCATGGCACATTAAAAGTCAGGCTTCCAGTGTGTCAAAGTTCCCAAAGACCTCAGGGACCCCGAGCAATGCTCACACCAGAACCACATTCAGAAGGTAACTCATAAAATATTGGAAAACCATCCCCAATGTATCAGAGTTCAAAGGAGTCTCAAGGACCCTAGGCAGTGCTCACACTGGGGGTGGTTGAGAACCTAAATGACTACGAGTAGGGGTTTTAAAACCAGTATATAAAGGAAAAAGGGCAGATTTCAAAATAGTTCAATTTCAGAAGAAAGAAAGTTCAGAACACAGAGTTGCAGGCAGAACTACACCAAGAAGCAAACAAGGTTCATGTTCAGCACATAGTTCAATCAAGTTGTCATTTGATTAAGTTAAGTATTCATGCTAGTATTTAAAACGGTCATGGCTAAACACAGAAGCAATTAGGCAAAAACATTTGAATTAAACAGACATGACATATGAGTTAAGCAACAGATAAGTGATCACATGTTTACATTATCTTGCAAGAAAATAGACTAAACCTTAATCTTAGGAGAGGATTCATATTATTTTAAATTACTTAGTCTTAGGCTAATAGTATCATCAAATTATCATAGAAAGGGCAGAATCATGCTAGGGAATTGAAACAGGCTAGTCAAACAAAGCATAGAGAATGGAATTGCAAAGGTTAGGGCATACCAATTGAGAAGAAAGCAAGCAAAGGTGCAATAGCAGTTAGATTCCAGAATAATTTGGCATTGGCTTTCAGCCGGCCAAATAATAACCACTTAGTATAGAAATCAAAACAAGAGAGAACAAAGAGAACTTAGGGTTTTTTTTGTGAGAATAGCAGGATTCCAGTCTACCTAAAGGGGGGAGGGAGGAGATAGTATTGAATCAAGCAGACAAATAAGGTAATGAGTCACTCTTGCACTGATTAAGGAATCAAATTGAGTCGGAGCTCAATCAATTAAC
This sequence comes from Nicotiana knightiana, assembly GCA_005239525.1. NCBI lineage: Eukaryota > Viridiplantae > Streptophyta > Magnoliopsida > Solanales > Solanaceae > Nicotiana > Nicotiana knightiana. Next base: position 5,731 of record ML433139.1, read on the forward strand.
AAAACACATCAGCATAAAATTAGGCTAGTAATACTTAATTTATGGAATCTATCAGTAATCAAGTACGAGATCAAAAGGGTAAGAGATAAGACTAACGGGTAAATCAAACACATAAAGGAATATCAGTACTATACAAAAGGAAAGACTGGTTTCGAAACCCTAATTTCGGGGTAGGTAAAAATTAGCAATTAACGCCAGAGTTAAAGATAAATAGGCAGAAACAGTAAAAGAAACAATTAAATAATTGGAACCCTAAGAAAATAGGCAGAAATACAAAGGCATATAGATGGAAGTAATTAAAGTAAGTAAGAAAGGAAAACCATTAAAGGTTGAACCATTTTTGGAAAAATTTGTTAAAATCAAAACCCTAATTCTAGAGTAGACAAGATCGGTCAGAAATAACAATAGAAAAAGACTATGATATATAAGGATAGAGGTACTTGAATTTTAAAGGAGAAATACCAAAGCAAGCATAAAAATCGTTTCAGATCTGGAAGGATCTGAACCCTAAGTTTAGGTTAACTAACAGATTCAACCAAAAATAGCCAGATCCGGTAAATAATAACATTAAAGTGAACCAGAATCAACCAAAAATAGAGATACAAAAATATTCGTACTCACAGGTATTGGGATGAATGTAGAAGAAAATAGCCAAGATATGAGAGACTTTCAACCAGATCAGGTTCGAGTCTCTTTGAGATACACTTTCCATTTGAGGTAAATGAGTCAAGTAACATCAAAACTGGGTAGCAAGTAAAGAAGTAAAGTCAAATAAGGCAGGGAATCGAGAGAGGTTCCCATGAATCAAAGGGGAAATGTGATGGCAGGTTAGGGTACAAGAGGGAAAGAGGTGAGGAGAGGAGAGGATCAGAAGACGGCGCTTGGGGAAAAATGAATTAGGGTTTGGGGTAGTTGGTACCATAAAAATGGGTGATTGATTGGGGGTCGTTGATCTTCTGAGATTAACGGCCAGGATTAGAGTTTTAGGCGGGCGGGTTTTAATTTAGACGGGTATGGGTCTAGGGTAATTGGGTTAGGGTAATGGGTATTGGGCTGGTTAGTATTGGGCTTGGTAGGTCCGAAAAATTTATTAAAAGGGGCTACGTTTTAGATACCCACTTGAATTAATAAAATAATTTATAAAATAATAATGAATGAAAAAAAATATTATTTATATATGAAAATTCTTTAAAATAATTACTTAATATTATAAAAATATAAAATTTTATTTTCCATGTAAATGAAGTGATTATGCATATATGTGCTATTATTGCAAAATTGTTGCAATTATAGCCTAAAGATACAAATATAATTAGGCATAAAATGATTAGAGGTTAATATGAATATAAATGATAAAATTAAGTAATAAAATTATTATAAAATTATTTGTGATGCAATTAGTAGTTATTTAGATAATAAAATGTTGGAATAATTTGATTTAAAATCCTTTAAAAATACGGAAAATTATGGAAAAATACTGGTTGATGCTCATGCACTATTTTGAAGGTATATACATATTTTTTTGAATTATTTATGGAAAAAATTGGGTATCAACAGCTGCCCTTCTTTACCTGAGAAGGATGAAAGAGTTGTCGGGTAAAGATATGATGGTCAATTTTGACCGAACAAAGCGATTTGAGAGATATAGGCCGCACTTTGGTCCCCGAACTGCCTACATATCCCTGGTTTTACAGGAATCAGGTCGTGTGTAGTTTTGGATTCACCGGTGGAATGAACCGATGGGGTTTTCACAAGGACTGACCACAAGGCTTCGAATAGGTGAAACGGTTATAGTGAGCGGTCAGGTTTGAAATAATTTGAAGGAACTAGAGCGGGATTGCTTCTGTTGGGATAACAATTAATCACTGGGTCACCTGCAAATCAAAAGATGTACTGCAAGCTTATACGTATAAATTTTCGTAAATTTAGACATGATGTAAATTCCCTTCAGACCATGAAAACTGTCTTTGGACGATTGAGGATGACGTCCTTAGACCATGATGTCCCAGGCCATGAATTGTGCAGTAAGGGATTCGCAGGCCATGAAATGATGTTCTCGGGCAATGAAAATGGTGCCTCCGAACCATGACGCCTTTGAATAATGATGTATAAGTTTGAGAGATCCTCAGGCCATGGTATGATATTTTTCGACTATGAGGATGGTGCCTTCAGACTTTAACGCCTTCGGACAAGTTGGCTATATTCAGCATATGAGGTGCGGAGACATGATGCTAGAGGCAACAAGACAGAGCTTAGTCTTGTGCGAAGTTAAGGGCAGAGCTTAGCCCGATGCAAGAGAGACAGTGCTTAGTCTCGTGCGAGATTCGAGACAGTGATTAGTCTCACACAAAGAGAAGGCAGTATTAGCCTTATGCAAGTAGAGAGGCAGGGCTTAGCCTCATGCAAGGATTGATACAGGGCTCAGTCTCAGGAAAAGAGAAGGCAGTGCTTAGGCTTATGCAAGTAGAAAGGCAGGGCTTAGCCTCATGCAAGGATTGAGACAGGGCTTAGTCTCATGCAAAGAGAAGGCAGTGCTTAGCCTTATACAAGTAGAGAGGCATGGCTTAGCCTCATGCAAGGATTGAGAGAGGTCTTAGTCTCATGCAAAGAGAAGGCAGTGCTTAGCCTTATGCAAGTAGAGAAGCAGGGCTTAGCCTCATGCAATGATTGAGACAGGGCTTAGTCTCATGCAAAGAGAAGGCAATGCTTAGCCTTATGCAAGTAGAGAGGCATGGCTTAGCCTCATGCAAGGATTGAGACAGGTCTTAGTCTCATGTAAAGAGAAGGCAGTGTTTAGCCTTATGCAAGTAGAGAGTCAGGGATTAGCCTCATGCAAGGAGAAGGGTAAGAGTGAAGTATTCCTAGCTGTCAATGTGTTTCATGCATAGCGATTGTGTCGTTGCAATGGTGTTTATCATTATGATCTAGTCCTACACCCAAAGAAAATTTGTAAGTTTTTGCGGGGGGAGGTTGGTTCGTGCCTTTTCTTGCTCGATTTGCTCCGCTCCGTTTGAAGATCTTGTTCAATCTATTAGGGTACCATTTGGCTAAAGCAAAGTTTCTTTTTCAAAAGCCTGTGTGTATAATTTTCAAAGACATAGTAGTATGCAGTTTAGCAGTTAGTTAGATGAACCAGTAACTATAACATAATTAGAGACATTGCGACTTCCTCTACAGTAGAATTTTAAGGGTCCTCCTCAAAATTCTGCCCCAGTTAACTAGATGACTTTTCTGACTACCCCATATTCTGCGGTTGGCAGAACTTGCTTCAAAATTTTGAGGGTCCTCCTCAAAATTCTGCCCCAGTTTCTGATCGTGGGGAAAATAGAAATTTTATTTAATTGTGACCGAACCCACAGGGCTGCCTACGTACCCCCTCTTAAATGGGAATCAGGTCGAGCGTAGTTCAATTTACATCATATAAAGAAGCATAAATAGTTTACACATAGTATCTTTTGGCTGCATCTGAATTGATAGGCTTTGGCCAGATTTCTCCTTCCATCTCCGCGAGTATGAGTGCTCCTCCTGTCAGTACTTTGTGAACCATGTAAGGACCTTGCCAGTTGGGAGAGAATTTCCTTTTGGCCTCGTCTTGATACGGAAAGATCCATTTCAGTACCAACTGCCCTGGCGTGAACTGTCTTGGTCTGACTTTTTTATTGAAAGCCCAGGACATTCTAGTCTAATAGAGCTGGCCGTGACATACTGCATTCATCCTCTTGCCGTCTATGAGGGCTAATTGCTCATAGTAATTCCTTATCCATTCTTCATCGCTGAGTTCGGCTTCTTGTGTGATTCTTAAAGAAGGAATTTCCACCTCGGCGAGAATGACAGCTTCGGTACCATAAACCTGCAGATAGGGAGTTGCCCCGGTTGATGGGCGAATTGTGGTACGGTATCCCAGTAAGGTGAATGGTAATTTCTCGTGCCAGTGCTTGTGAGTTTCTACCATTTTTCTTAGTATCTTCTTGATGTTTTTGTTGGCGGCTACTACGGCTCTATTCATTTGAGGCTTGTATGATGTGGAATTCTTGTGCTTGATTTTGAAAGTTTCACACATGGCTTTCATCAGATCACTGTTGAGATTGGCGGCATTGTCAGTGATGATGGACTCTGGAACCCCAAATCGACAAACAATCTGGTCTCTGACAAAATCTGCAACGACTTTCTTGGTTACTTCTCTGTAAGATGCATCTTCCACCCATTTGGTGAAGTAGTCGATGGCCACTAAAATGAATCGGTGCTCGTTTGAGGCGGTGGGCTCAGTTGGGCCGATGACATCCATTCCACAGGCAGCGAAAGACCAAGGTGAGCTTGTTGCATTAAGCTCGTTTGGCGGCACCTGTATCATGTCTGCATGTGTCTGGCATTGGTAGCATTTTTTAACGCACCATATGCAGTATGTTTCCATGGTCATCCAAAAGTATATGTCCTAGAGTATCTTTTTGGCCAAGATAAAGCCGTTCATATGTGGGCCGCAGGTTCCGGCATGTATTTCCTCGAGCAATTTGGAAGCCTCTTTTGTGTCAACACACCTTAACAGTCCCAGATGGGAGTTCTCCTATATAGGGTTCCTCCGCTTTGGAAGAAGTGATTGGACAATCTCCGAAGGGTGCATTTTTTAGTATGGTTTGCATGTTTCGGGTATCTCCTTTTTGTCAAATATTATTTGATGTCGTGGAACCAGGGGTTTTCGTCCGTTTCTTCTTCAACATGAGCACAGTATGCACGCTGATTATGGATCCTTATCGGAATGGGATCGATGAAATTCTTGTCTGGATGTTGTATCACTGATGACAAGGTGGCCAATGCATTTGTGAATTCATTCTGAATTCTAGGGACATGCCGGAATTCTATCTTTGTGAACCACTTCTTCATTTCTTGTACATGATGAAGATATGGAAGTATTTTGGAATTCTTGGTGGCCCATTCTCCTTGTACTTGATGTATCAGCAGGTCTGAATCGCCGATTACCAGCAGTTCTTATATTCATATCAATATCCAGGTTGAGCCCTAATATGCAGGATTCATATTCCGCCATGTTGTTAGTGCATGGGAATCTAAGTTTTGCAGACACCGAATAATGTTGATCGGTTTCTGATACCAAGACAGCTCTGATACCCACTCTTTTAAAATTTGTTGCTCCGTCGAAAAACATCCTCCAACTGTTGTAGGCTTCAGCAATATTGTCTCCTACGAGTGATACCTCCTCATCAGGGAAATACGTTTTTAGGGATTCATATTCTCCTCCTACAGGATTCTCAGCAAGATTATCTGCTAATGTTTGTCCCTTGACTGCCTTCTGAGTTACGTAGATAATTTCAAACTCACTCAGCAAGATTTGCCAATTGGCCAGCTTCCCAGTAGGGATGGGTTTTTGAAAGATGTACTTCAGGGGATCCATCCTTGATATGAGATATGTAGTATAGGCACAGAAGTAGTGCCTCATATTCTGGGCTATCCAGGTCAAAGCACAACACGTGCATTCCAACAAAGAATATCGTGCTTCGTAAGGAGTGAACTTCTTGCTTAAGTAGTATATGGCCTGCTCTTTTCTTCCCGTTTCGTTATGTTGTTCCAGAACACAACTGAAGGCTCCATCTGACACTGCAAGGTAGAGTAGTAGTGGTTTACCAGGCTCTGGCAGGACTAAGACTGGTGGTGTGGACAAGTATTCCTTGATTTTGTCAAAAGTCTTTTGACAATCCTCGGTCCAACTGGTTGCGGCATCCTTCTTCAGCATTTTGAAAATTGGCTCACATAGTACTATGGACTGTGCTATGAAACGGCTGATGTAGTTGAGACGTCTGAAGAAATCATCACATCCTTCTTGCTTTATGGTGGTGGTAATTCCTGGATGGCTTTAGCCTTTGACGGGTCCAACTCTATTCCTCGGCGACTGACGATGAATCCCAACAATTTTCCGGCAGGAACCCCGAATGCACACTTTGCGGGGTTTAACTTTATATTTTACTTCTGTAGCCGGTCAAAGAATTTCCTCAAATTTGCTATGTGATCTGTATCCCTCTTGGATTTGATGATGACATCGTCAACATATACCTCTATTTCTTTATGTATCATATCAGGAAGATCGTTGTCATAGCCCTCATGTAGGTGGCCTCAGCATTCTTTAGACCAAACGACATCATTTTGTAGCAGTACACTCCCCATGGTGTAATGAAGGTTGTTTTCTCTACGTCTTCTTCGTCCTTCCAAATATGATGGTAACCCGCGAAGAAATCTACAAAAGACTGGAGTTCATGCTTGGCGCAATTGTCTATCAGAATGTGTATATTTGGTAGCGGGAAATCATCCTTGGGAGTTTCTGCTTCACTAGCGGACACATTGGATTTGTAGGTAACTTGTGAGCCACTATGGATGTGCTCAACCCTGTCATATCGTCGTATGACCATGCAAAGATATCCTTATATTCTTTCAGGAACCAAGTGTATTCTTTTTTCTTTGACGGTGACAAATGGATGCTTATGCTGGTTTCCTTTATGGTTTCGGAATCTCCCAAGTTGACTATCTCGGTCTCGTCTGTTGGACTTGGGCTTGTTCTCAAAGTTCTCCACTTCTCTGACAATTTCCTCAGGTATTAATTCCGCATCTTCTATTTCTTCCGAGTCACTATCCTTCTGTTGCATAGTCTCATTACATGTCACAGTCGTTGGTTCATCAGGGTAAGAAATAGTAATGTTGTAGGATAAAGATATGAAAAAAAAATAGTAATAATAAAACATCAAGCCATTTAAGCGTTAAACAAAATGATTTCAAATAATGTTTTTCGAAACAAAATACTGAAAGTAAAATATTATTTAAAATAAAATGTCAAAGAGGAAATCATTTTAAAAAGTAAACAATGTTATCAGCCTTGCTACCCCAAGACTCGTCGGGCCCTTGATGGTTTAGCGGTCCAGTTCTTGAGAGATGCTCCCTTCTCCACTGTATGGATAGTGAGGCCTTCTTCCTCCTCCTCCTCAACTATTACACAACAATCCATGTCATCGTCTTCCAAGAAAAAATTCCTCAATGCTGCCAAGGCTTCTTCCTCCTCTGATCCCCATATTGTATCGTCCTGATGGAAGGTCTGATTCAGGTGCGGCACGGGTTGCTCAAAAGGATAGTATGGACCACGCCATGGTGGCGACCAACTCTGATATTCTTTCCAGGTATATTGATATCTGAGCCCGAAGGTTGTGCCATGGCACATCAGCTGTATTGGTTTGGAGATACCTTGAAGCTTTTTACCAAGCCCCTTACCAGGTTCATACCCTGCCCATGACAGTATGCTCTCTATTTTTTTACTCCACCATTTATCCTTCTCAATTGCGTTAACACGATCGATGCGATGGTAGGTTTCTCCACCTAACTTCCTTCTATTTTCTATCACCAGAACAATCTGACTGGTGTAAATGGGTTTTCTCCCATCTCCATGGATGATCACTTCTTGATGGTTCCATTCAAATTTTACCGCTTGGTGCAAAGTAGATGCGACAGCTCCAGCGCATGTATCCAAGGTTGTCCCAGTAGCAGATTTTAGGAGGCGGATATGTCTAGCACCTGTAATTCAACATCGAACCAGGTAGGACCCATTTGCAAGCACAGGTTGGTTTATCCTATCGTGGCCCTTTGCAACCCATCGAATGCTTTCATATTCATAGATCCTGCTCGTATTTCATGTAGGCCCTTGCCCAACCTATTCAAAGTTGTCAGGGGACAGATATTGAGGTTGGACCCTCCGTCTATCAGAACTCTAGCAATGAACTTATCTTCGCATTGCACTGTGATGTGCAGTGCCCTGTTGTAGATAAACCCTTCAGACAGAAACTCGTCTTCATGAAAGGTAATCTTATGGCTTTCCAGCACTAGTCCCACCATATTGGCCATTTCTCCGCTAGTAATGTTGTTGGGCGCATATGCTTCATTCAGTACCTTCATCATAGCATTCATGTGTGCCTCGGAATTTTGCAGCAACAATAAGATGGATATCTGGGCGGGAGTTTTATTCAGATAGTCAAGAACAGAATACTCCCTTGCTTGTACTTTCCGCCAAAGGTCATCCGGATCAGTTTCAATGACAGGTTGTTTGTTAGAAGCTTGCTTACTGGTCTCTCCCAAATGCTCAGGTGTGTAAATTCTTCCTGTTCTAGTCATTCCTTGTGCAGCGCCGGGCTCTTCCGTCTTTACTTTCCCTTTTCTCCTAGATTCGGCAACATAATCCCAAGGTACAGTGTTGGAATTGAAGGGTGGTGTAGAAGCCACCGTCATGGTGAAAGGGGTGGATATTTCTACCTCAAACAGAGCAAGTGTAGTTGCAGGTGGTGTTATTTCTACTTCAAAGGGAGCCGATGCGGCTACCTCAACTTTGACTGGTGGCTGTACCTGTACCATAATGGGATTGAGCGTGATTACCGGCTTCTTAGGATCATCACCTTCCCGAATAAGTCCGATTGATCCCTCGGGATCCCATTCTTCATCAGTTTCTATCACATTGACTCCTTTACCCCTATGATCTAGGAAGGGGTTGTAGTGGACATTCGGTGTGGTTTCTTTCGCCTGTATGACCTTGGTATCAATCTCTATTTGGATCTTATCTTTCAGGGTGCGGCATTCATCAATAGTATGTCCCTTCATGCCGGAATGGTATGCACACGTCTTGTTTGGGTTGACCCATAGTGATGAGTTCTCCATAGCCACGGCGGGAATAGGAGTGACATATCCAGCATCTTTTAATCTTTCATACAATTTGTCAATGGGTTCAGCAATGGGGGTGTATTGTCTAGGTAGTTTGCGATCAAAATTAGGCCTAGGTTTTTGGTAATTTGGATGAACTGGAGGTGAATGATAATAGGTTGGTTGGGTGTTATAGGTGTGGTAGGTGGTAGCGGATTGAGGATATCTGTGAGGTGAAGGTTGGTATGTGGGTGGAGATGTCTGGTACACAAATGGAGATTTCGGACCTTGGGCAATTATTGTTCCGACTTCTTTCTTCTTTGATATGCCACCTCATTGTAGTGCTTTATTCGTGGCCTGCAGTGCCTCAAAATTTGTCACCATTCCACTTTTGATACCTTCCTCGATCCTTTCTCCGAGTTGATGATATCGGAGAACTTTTAATTCTCTATTACCATTAGCATTTCATAATATTGTGAATCCCGAGCCCTAACAAAGAATTTGTTCATCTGCTCTTCATCTAATGTCGGCCTAACCTTCGCTGCTTCTGCCCTCCATCGAGTAGCATACTCGCGGAAAGTCTCAGTGGGCTTCTTCTTGAGATTCTGGATATAGAAGACGTCTGGTGTATTTTTCGTGTTGAATATTAATCTACCCATGAAATCTGATGCCATGCTTACCCAATTAGCCAATTTCTTGTGATTTTGACTTATGTACCAAGATAGGGCGTCTCCAGTGAGGCTTCTCATGAATAGCTTCATGTGAATCTTTTCGTCCTTTACAACCCCTACGAACTTGTCACAGTAAGTTCTCAAATGAACCTTTGGGTCACCCGTTCCATCAAACATTTCGAACTTGGGAGGTTTGTAACCCTCCAGCAGTTCCACATCTAGCTAAATGCACAAATCCTTGTAATTCAGACCTTCAATTCCTTTGCCTCCTTCAACACCCTGAACTCGTCTTGTGAGTTTCTTGAGCTCCTCTTCCATGTTCTTAATGAGCAGGTCCTTCTCGGCGGAGTCTAGTGTATATAGATTGGGTAGAGTAGGGTAGGGTTTCCACGTATATGGGGTTGTTTAGGTGAAGGTCGGGAGTTTGGGTATAGTGGTGATCATTGGTTAAATTTTGGGGATCGGGGATAGGTTGTGGGTTATTCTGAGGAGTGTGATAAGTGGTTTATGGACATTGAGTCGGGAGATGCTGATGTTCAGGAGGTGTAGGTATGGGTAAAGGATTTTGAGGAGGGGTTGTATATTGGTGGGGTGCGGGAGGATTCTGTGGGCGTTGGTTGGTTGTACTCTGAGGAGGTGCCGGGTTTTGGGTATTTGGATGGTTGATATCTGGGATGTTTAGTGTGAGGGAGAGGTTTGCCAAATTATGGACCTGCTCAAGCTCACCATGTAGTTCAAGTATTTTCTTTACAAGCCGCAAAACCAAGTCATTTGGTGCCGGAGTACTCTGACCATCAGAAGTTTCCACATTCTCAGCATGTGCGGTGTTGTCGCCACTCATATTATCCATCTTAGATTTCCCTTTGACTTTTGATGCACTTGGAGGAGGAGGAGGTGGAGGGCCTCTGAATTTGGTGTGATATGCTGATGATGCCAGTATGCGTGAACCAACCTTAGGGGATGGGAATAATCAAAAAGAAAGAAAAATAAAAGGTAACCAAGTTAGTGAGAGTTCTGAAAAATGTTTGCAGTATTTAAACACATATTGCAAGAATGTAAATTTGCGTCCTAATTTGGGAGCCTCATTGTGCCCGAGGTAGGCCTAGCGACAAGTAGATTTGGAGAATTTTAATGCCAATAATTGCCTCATTTCATTAACGCGATAAATAAGATGAATCTAAAACAACAATAAGGTAAGTCACTAATGGCACTTGGCCTTATTACATTTGAATAAGACTAATCTACTTGGTCCCAGAAGGACCTTCTCCAGGCCTGGTTCTCTTGGATCCATCGATCAGGTTCCCCAGGTCGCGCATGTCTAGTAGCAGGTCTGCCCTGGTGAGATGTCCTCCTTCGATACCTTCAGCATTCTGGTAGTCTATGACCTTTTCCTCATCTTCCCTTCCAACTCCATCAGATCGTGCTCCAGATATTCTAGCCTTTCATTCGATCTGGTGGACATTTCCCTCCATTCATTGATTAATTCCATATCAGTCTTGTGTTGTTCCAGATGCTCAGCCTCGGACTCGCGAACCCTTTTGCGCAGTCGATTATACTTCACATGTGCTTCGGCAGCCTCATCTACGACTCTATTCCCTCGAGCGACCCGTGGCTCGACTATTCCTTTTATGCAGTCCTCCAACCATGATGGGTAAAAGTACACATGCCCTGCATGATATCGATCCGGCTCGATGGTTTCCCTTTCCACAATAACCTCTGAGTGCCACATATGTTGAGCTTCACATTTGTATGGGATGTCATCATCTTGGAAATCCGCTCTGTAGTGACTCATTTTGGAGACTCGTGGTATAATCTGTTTTCTACCAGCTTGTCTCATGACCCTGATAGGAACATAGGGGTGTATACCCCTTAACCCGATCAACACCAAGTGTGGAGCGTCCCTAGATCAGATGATAAACTCATTGGTGGGGAACCACTCGAACATCCAATGAACCTGGTCCTCAGTCAAGTTGTCAAAAAATTACACCCATTCTGTAGCATTCTCCGGTTGAGCAAACCTATCTGGGATAAAGGTCATTCTCTTGGGGTGATGAAAGGCTATGTGATCGTTCCACGGTCTTCGCAGAAACTCTTGGCGGTATTGACCTCTCTGGAAATGTTCTAGCAACCAAATTTGTAGCAGCAGATTACAACCCTCGAAGTGTTTGAACCCCTTCTGGCAGCGATCCATGGCCCGATATATGTCTGCTATAATCATATGGACAATAGTATATGTTTGTCCCTCGATTCCCCCCATTAAAGCTTTGGTCACCATGGCCATACTGGTATGAACTCTGTCCTTTTTGCTTGGAAACACTATCATACCCAAGAAGCAGACGATAAACACGAAAACCCTACGATGAATCCAACCCAATGAAGTGATAGAGAACTCGTCATGGAAGATACGGTAGGATTTGTTGTGACCGTATCGCTCATAAAGGAAGTCAAAGGGTACATAGGACTTCTTCCGAGCACCAGGTCGTCATTCTTTTTCAAACCCATCATTTTCAGAAACCCTCTGGGAGTGCGATTTTCCGGCACCAATAAATCGGGACTGTCCCAAGGTAGTCCAGCGAATCCCCCTATTTCCTCCAAAAGAGGGGTCATTTCTAGGTTGCCAAAACGGAATACGGCCCTTTCTCCGTCCCAAAACATAGTAGCAGCTTTGATCAACATGTTGTTTGGTTGGATATTAATAAGGAAGGTAGGTTTCCAAGGACTATTTTCACATGGTTTTTATCACTTGGCGGAAGATCTTTCCACCAATCTAGAAACAATTGTGGTATGTTACGCACCATGCTGAACCTGAGGACTTCGTGCCTCATTTTTTGCAAATAAATAGAGTTAAACCCTTTCCCCTCCAAATTCAACTATTTATACATTAATGATTAGCATATTGGCACTTATTTCTTCAAATTAATGCACAGATCGTGGTTATGTCCGTTGGGATTATGGAAACCCCGGTAGACTTTGGACAAGGCTTTTCATAAAGGGTTATTATGTGGACAACATATTAACCCAGGCTAAGTTTGACCATGATGCATGTACAATTATAATTAGAGTAAGGTTTCTATAGAAGTCTAGACTGGTACCTTCAAGCGGACGACTTGAGAGGGAAAGTCACAGAACCGTCAATTGCACCACTGATCGACTAGTTTTACCGCAAATAAGCCTTTCCAAATTCAAATAGGGTGATATAAGAAGGGCGCAAACACTCATCAAGCTTTGCTATGGTATTAATTATGCACGAGTGGAATATGATGTTGAGCATGATTTATTCGACAGATAATAGCGCGTTGTCACATATTTGCACGATGAAAAAAAATGATAAATACGGTATTTAATAATTGTAAAGGCAGTTAAGAAATAAAACAAAGAGGCAAGTCAGTTTCCACATTAAAGAGTAATAAAACAAGAAAGAGAAATAGTAAATAACTGAAGATAGGCAAATAAATCCATATCAAGTGGGGAGGGGAAGGGGTATGCAAGTATTGACGGAATAATAAAGGCATTCTTAAAGACTAATTCACAAAAAGCAGGTTCATTATGGTAAGAGCCTAGAAATATCCCCAGCAGAGTCGTCATACTGTCGAGCCCCCTTTTTCTCGTGAAATCGGGTTTCGACATTTCTAGGACAACTCCTTCTTTTTGGGATTGGGTAAGGGATTGGAAGAGTCGCCACCTAACGGCTTGAGGTGCGTTAGGGAACCTAGAGCAATTAACTCATAAACCAGTTTTCATCACCAGAGATCGGGTAAGGGCTCAAATTACCTTGGGGGAAGGTGTTAGGCACCCCTTGAGGTCCACAACGGTGGGTCCCGGCCGAACATAAAATAAGCGAATTAGCCTAAAAGGGGGGAAAGCAATTTGGACAAATATGATATTCAATCTATTTTAAACAGGAATATAAGGGGGGGTCCTAAGTTTTTTAGCCTATAGGATCATTCCGTGCAATACTTTGTAACTTCCCCAAGTTGGGGCGTTACTCATAGCATTAGCGCACGGGCTATCATCTCCTTACTCCCCAATTACTATCTTTCAGTTGTTACCTAAGTGTTATAATAGCTTCTAGCTCGTTCCTTATGTGTACTACCCGTTCCTTACCCATGGCCCTGGAGGTATTAGGACCTCTATTTAGGGTGGTTCTAGACTGACCTATATTACTTAAAAATGAGAAAGCTAGGCGATAAATAAAATACAAATAGGACTTTCATGTAAAGAAACAAATAAGGGCTCACATTGACCTCCACACATAAGCAACAAATGCACGCAATTGAATCAACATACTTTGTTAATTTTAGAATCCTATAGGAAGGATATCTATATGAGCAGAAACATAATGTAAAGAAACAGTTTTATTAAAGCGATTTGAGACCTATTTGTTGGCGTACTGATTTTATTAAGCATGAATCTGGGCACTTCCAGTCAGCAAATTGTCACAATTTTTAGGCCCAGAATCATTAGCAACCCTTACAGATTTGCCTAAGTGGTAGGCAGAAATGGTCGAACTCAGAACTGATTAACGGAATCCTATAGGTATGGTTTCTACGAGTTTATTATAGACATATAACGTGGTTTCTAAGTGAACTACTGATTTTAACTCATAAAGACAGGTTTTTTATTCCTTTTAAATCCTATAGGCATGCTTGCTAATTGCATAATTGATTTAAACCCATATAGGCATGATTTCTAAGTTGAGATTGATCTTTACTTCCTATAGTCAAGATTTCTAATTACTAACTTGATTTAAACTACTATAGACAGGATTTCTAAGTTTGAAAACTGATTTCACCCTATAGGCATGATAACTATTAGTTTAAATCCTATAGGCATGATTTCTAGGTTTGAATTGATCTTTATTTCCTATAAGCATGGTATCTATTAATCGTATGTTGGCAGATTGCCAAAAAAAGTTATTATTTCAAACAAACAGAATCTTGTAGACATGGTCACTAATGCACGTTGGGGTTTAAAAATGTGTGGATCCTAGGACAGGATTTCTAATGCAGAATTAACGGAAAGGCATATAAAAAGGATCTCTAATATGCGAGTGTAAAAATACAGAACTAAACAATCACGAAATTTCTATAGGCAGGATCTCTAAACAAGTAGTAGCAATCACATGACTTGATCAACATAATTAAACCTATAGGCAGGATTTCTACCCAAGTTTAAAAAAAAGATAGAAGGAAAACCCCCAACTTTCATTAATCAACCCAAAATATGTTATTACAGAAATTATTGCAGTCCAGAATGAATAAATTACATAATAGTATCCATTACACTATAGGGATCCTTCATAGGCCCAATATAAACTTGGGAACCATGCCTTCCAATAGAACATCTTTGGAGCATAATAGTGATCCATTCATGGCACATTAAAAGTCAGGCTTCCAGTGTGTCAAAGTTCCCAAGGGCCTCAGGGACCCCGAGAAATGCTCACACCATAACCACATTTAGAAGGTAACTCATAAAAGATTGGAAAATCAGCCCTAATGTGTCAGAGTTCAAAGGAGTCTCAATGACCCTAGGCAGTGCTCACACTGGGGGTGGTTGAGAACCTAAATGACTAAGAGTAGGGGTTTTAAAAACCAGTATATAAAGGAAAAGGGGCAGTTTTCAAAAGGTTCAATTTCAGAAGAAAGAAAGTTCAAAACACAGAGTTGCAGGCAGAACTGCACCAAGAAGCAAACAAGGTTCATGTTCAACACATAGTTCAATCAAGTTGTCATCTGATTAAGCTAAGTATTCATGCTAGTATTCAAAAAAGTCATGGCTAAAACACATAAGAAATTAGGCAAAAACATTTGAATTAAACAGACAGGACATATGAGTTAAGAAACAGACAAGTGATCACATGTTTACAGTACCTTGCAAGAAAACAGACTAAACCTTAATCTTAGGAGAGGATTCATATTATTTTAAATAACTTAGTCTTAGGCTAATTGTATCATCAAATTGTCATAGAAAGGGTAGAATCATGCTAGGGAATTGAAACAGGCTAGTCAAATAAAGCATAGGGAATGGAATTGCAAAGGTGCAATAGCAATTAGATTCCAGAATAATTTGGCCTTGGCTTTCAGCCGGCCAAATAATAACCACTTAGTACAGAAATAAGAACAAGAGAGAACAAAGAGAACTTAGTTTTTTTTTTTTTGTGAGAATAGCAGGACTCCAGTATCCCTAAAGGGGGTGAGGGAGGAGTTTAAATAGTATTGAATCAAGCAGACAAATAAGGTAATGAGTCACTCTTGCACTAATTAAGGAATCAACTTGAGTCGGAGCTCAATCAATTAACAGAACACAACAGCATAAAATTAGGCTAATAATACTTAATTTAGGAATCGATCAGTAATCAAGTACCAGATCAAATAAGGTAAGAAATAAGGCTAACAGGTAAATCAAACACATAAGGGAATACCAGTACTATACAAAATGAAACACTGGTTTCGAAACCCTAATTTCGAGGTAGGTAAAAAATTAGCAATTAACGCCAGAGTTAAAGACAAATAGGCAGAAACAGTAAAAGAAACAATTAAATAATCGGAACCCTAAGAAAATAGGAAGAAATACAAAGACATATAGATGGAAGTAATTAAAGTAAGTAAGAAAGGAAAACCACTCAAGTTTGAACCATTTTTGGCAAAATCTGTTAAAATCAAAACCCTAATTCTAGGGTAGACAAGATCGGTCAGAAATAATAATAGAAAAAGACTATGATATATAAGGATAGAGGTACTGAAATTTTATAGGAGAAATACCAAAGAAAGCATAAAAATCATTTCAGATCTGGAAGGATCTGAACCCTAAGTTTAGGGTAAGTAACAGATTCAACCAAAAATAGCCAGATCCTATAAATAATAACATTCAAGTGAACCAGAATGAACCAAAAATAGAGATACGAATATATTTTCGTACTCACAGGTATTTGGATGAACGTAGACGGAAATAGCCAAGATATGAGAGACTTTGAACCAGATCTGGTTCGAGTCTCTTTGAGATACACTTGCCATTTGAGGCAAATGAGTCAAGTAACATCAAAACCGGGTAGCAAATAAGGAAGTAAAGCCAAATAAGACAGGGAATCGAGAGAGGATCCCATGAATCAAAGGGGAAATGTGACAACAGGTTAGGGTTCGAGAGGGAAAGAGGTGAGGAGAGGAGAGGGTCAGAAGATGGCGGGTGAGGAAAAATGAATTAGGGTTCGGGGTAATTGGTACTATAAAAAGGGGTGATTGATTGGGGGTTGTTGATCTTCTTAGATCAACAGCCAGGATTAGAGTTTTAGGCGGGCGGGTTTTAATTTGGACGGGTATGGGCCTGGGGTAATTGGTTTAGGGTAATGGGTATTCGGCTTGTTAGTATCGGGCTGGGTAGGTCTGAAAAATTTATTAAAAGGGGCTATATTTTAAATACCCACGTAAATTAATAAAATAATTTATAAAATAATTAAAGAATGATGAAAAATTTTATTTGTATATAAAAGTAATTTAAAATTATTATTTAATATTTTAAAAATATAAAAATTCATTTTCCATGTAAATGAAATAACTATGCATATATGTGCTATTATTGTAAAATTATTGCAATTATAGCCTAAAGGTACAAATATAATTAGGCATAAAATGATTAGAGCGTAATATAAATATAAATGATAAAATTAAGTAATAAAATTATTAAAAAATTATTTTTGATGCAATTAGTAATTATTTAGATAATAAAGTGCTGGAATAATTTGATTTAAAATCCTTTAAAATTACGAAAAATTATGGAAAAATACTGGTTGATGCTCATGCACTATTTGAAGGTATATATGTATTTTTTTTAAATATATATGGAAAAAATTGGGTATCAGCACCAGGCGTGACGGATATGTAGATGGTGGGCAACCCAAGGTAATTGATCCTTCGAATCAATCAAGATTGATTTTTTCCAAGAATAAGATAGAACTTTCTTTACTTGGTCCATTGCTTTTGTGATTTACTTTCCTCCGCAAGTTGTTGCTTTCGTGATGTATGTGATTGAATATTCTCCGTAAATCTTCCATACAAATTGATTGATAAGCCTTTCGTAAATAGCTGGAGTCAAATATTTGTTTTCCATGAAGCTTGCAATCACAGCATGATTGATTCCTTGATTCTTGCTTCTAGATCTTCACAAGAATCCTGACTTCTTCTTTATTGGTACTCTTCCATTTTTCTTCTGACTTCCTTCTTTGGAATTATTTTCCTTCAAATAGAAGTAAGTTATTTTACATCATTAAAACATATATTTTACATCTTCATACCTTGCTTTGGGTTCCTGTATTAACACTTCTTAAGAAATTAATGCCTGCCCATAATTTGCTTGAATGTTCTCTTCCTTCTTCGTGTTAAGTCATGCATGTACAACTTGCTATTCGCTAACTTTATTAGAATTAATTCATGATCATGTCTATGTGAATTATGTGTGCCAATACTGTCTGATATTTTTTAACAAGCATCATGATTTATTTTTCTCTGCTATTTGTGAGCCACAATGTTGTACTATTGTTGCATGTTTTACTGTGATTCTGTTGTCATAATATTTTTCTACAGACTCATGCCTGCTAGTGTTAAATTTGCTTGAGTCTAATGCCTAGGGTAATCTTTGATACATATAATTGAACTTTCCATGTGTATCGATCTATAGAATCTCCGACTTCTTTAGAATTGGGAAATATGTGCTAATTGATTTGTTACATCCATTGAACTATGTTTAGAGCCTAATTTACCTTGATCTTTATGTTGGGTTTTTCCTGAAAGGACTATCTAGTGGTTTATCTTCCCAGAATTAAGTAGTGCCTATATTACACCTTAGATTATTTATCCTAAGTCTTTCATATGTAAATTACTACTTTCTAATCTTTTTAAAATTCATGACAATGCATGCCTTAAACTTTCATTCTTAGTTCCTTTGCTCTAAGGACTCTTGTTTGTCAGATTCTTGCAATTAAATCCTGCATAGTCTGTCACTTTGAACCTGTTTGCTAATTTGAAAGATCATGTATGTGCTTATTCTATGTGTTCACAAGCACCTTGTATATGTGTTTGTATTCTCTTCAACCTATTAAACATCACCCTCAGGATGATGCTTAGAAAATACTTCTGTTGATAGTTGTGGTATTAGAAATCCATGTGTATGTGCCTTTGCATGGACTCCGAGCCACCAGAATGACTGCTTGAATTTATATTCCTATGTTCCTACTGTTTGTTAATGGGTAAGAAAGACAATTATCTCCATGTTTGGACCTGGTTTATCGGGCCATGTGTGTTGTTGGATCTGAACACTGGATTCGGGCGTGCTTAAATTATCCTTGTGAACCTGGGATTTGAGCCTGTTGGTTTTACGAAGATTAAGGCTGGTGAAAGCCCAGAAGCATCATTGGATTACTTTGTGTTTGTGTTGGACCTATAATTATTCTATTTGGTCCTGTAATTGTTCTATTTGGTCTGTAATATTTTGTAAAAAAAATGAATGATGGGGAAATTAGTGAAAGTGGGGGCTGGGGAAATTTAATTTTTGCATGAATGGGTAGAAAACAGGCATGTAGGATCTAAGATGATTTATTTACTACTTGCTTAACATGCTTCATCTCTATGTAATACTCTAGATATATAGCATTCCTATACGTCTTTCGAGTGTTCATGTAGAAATCGTGATTTATAACACTAATATTAACTCTGCCAACAACACTCATAAAATTTCCAGAAGTCATGCCTATAGAATTCAAATCAAATTCGTGTGATATTTGCTTAACCTGTTTTGCTTCTATAGACAACATGCCTATCGGATCCTGCTTGAGTAACTGAGACTGTTTACAATGATACTTCTTTCTCAATTGTGTGGTTCGCCTAGAAAGCATGGTTATAGGATTAATAAAACAAACTTGTTTTTTAAACAGCTTCATTGCCCAAATCTGGCCATCTAGAAATCATGTCTATAGGACTCTATGTTGACTGTTGAAACTATTTAAATGTGTTTGCTCGCTTAGAAACCATGGCTATAGGTTAGATACAACGAGAATCAACATTATTCAATTGCTCGACCTTAATCTTCTAGGTATAATCGTGTAGAAATCATGCCTATAGGATTTTTAAAAAAATAACATGCCCCAATTCTAGATCTGCCCACTTATAACTGCTCGTCCACCTAGTAACTTTCCCTTAGGCATCATTAATTTGAATAGCGACTACTCGACCATTTTTCCGTTGTTTGATGATATATGTGCATGAAGGCAAATATGAGAACCTTTTGTGCGACTTGCATCTTGAATGAAGTCCTACTCTTTTCAACTGTGTGGCACCTAGTTTTTTCATTTTTGAGCAACCTAGATTGAGTCCAGAAATTCCTATATGGTGGTCCAAAGCCTCCTAGACCATAGGCATGGGACGGGTAGGCACACATAGGATGCGACTTAGAATTGAACTAGTGTGCTTTAGGTAAACAACTTCAAGATAATAATCGGGTAGCAAGAGATGATAGTTTGTGCTTGCTCAATAATATGAGCAATCCTTATACTCAAGGGAGTTGCGACGTATTACTTATGTTTCACGGGGTGATCCTTTAGGCTAAAAAATTTAGGTCCCCCCATGTGTAATTATTTCTTGTATACTTGATTATTGAAACCCAGACTTAGCTAACATTTATCTTGTAATTCTCAAAGAGTTGTACCAATTAGTATTAATGAATAAGTTATTTCCTCCCCTAGTATAGTATTTCTCTTAATCAATTGTTTCATCTTATTTCCTTACTTTACATAGTTGATCAGTTACTTGGACTCTTTACTTTTATTATCATGATCATGTAAGGTAGTTATGATAATCCATACCTAGATAAATATTCGCCCGGGAACCATAGTTACAGACCTCGAAGAGTTCCTAACACCTTTTCTTTGAGGTAATTTGAGTCCTTACCCAATCTTTGGTAACACGGGCTAGTTACAATAGAGTTATTTACAAATAGGTGCCCTAACGCGCCTCAAAATTGTTAGGTGTGGTGACTCTCCTCTTTTAATATTTTTAAAAGAGTTGTCACGTGTCGACACCTGATTTCGCTAGAAAACGGGATGTGATAAGAAGTATTCGCCATTATCATTCAAACCAAGTGCGGCCCCGGAGTTGATTCCAAAAAGATTCAAGATGCCAGATATTCCAAAGAATGATGGAACTTCGGATCCACAGGAACACATCAAAACTTACACTACGTCTGTAAAGGGAAATAATTTGGCTCCACATGAGATCGAATCAATTTTGTTAAAGAAATTTGGCAAAACCCTAACAAAGGTGAGATTTAACACGGTATTCATTTTTACCTGAATATTCAATTGATTCTTTCGAAATGCATTGCAGATTCCTTTATCAAGGCTCATGCTGGGGAGAGGAAAGTCCAAGATAGGAAGGAAGATATATTATGAATCACTCAAGGAGAATTTGAATTGTTGTGGGAGTTTTTAATCCAGTTCCAAAAGAAGAGGATGTTGTTGCCGGCAATATTAGATGAATCGACAGCGGAAGCATTAACCAAAGGCCTCACCCCTTTAAGCTCTGATGCCTCGAAAAATTGAAGGAAAGCCTATTACAACTTCAAGCAACCACATGGGCATATGTTCATAATCATTATGAATCAAAAATTAGAATTGAAAAGGATCAATTGAGTTCTTCGGTGTCATCCAAAGTCGTAATCGCGATCGGAATCAGGAAAATTTCAAAAATGATTCTGATGCATATTAGAGGTGATCCAAGAGTGGTTTCGAACCTTATGAAAGATTTGATCGGCATGAAACTAAAGATTTTAAATCATTGGAAAGATTTAGACCAGATAGAAGGATGGATCATGGTCGTAATAGCAGGCCTTTGCTGGATAAAGAACCATCGAGGTCACAGGATTTAGGATATCCCCAGTTGCCAGATTATTAACTTCAACATCAGTTTGGTAGAATTGGTTTCACCTATGAGAAATATCAAGGAGGCAATATTTCTGAAACTAATTTTATCTGACCCTAGTCAAAGGGATCCTACTTTGTGATTTGAATTCCACAAAATGCGCGGTCACAGAACTGGGGACTGCCAACATCTTCGTGAAGAGGTTGTGATGTTGTTGTAAAAGGGTCACCTTAGAGAATTTCTGAGTGATCGGGCCAAGAAAAATTATGGGAAGAATCGAGATGC
Source organism: Nicotiana knightiana (assembly GCA_005239525.1). NCBI lineage: Eukaryota > Viridiplantae > Streptophyta > Magnoliopsida > Solanales > Solanaceae > Nicotiana > Nicotiana knightiana. Next base: position 27,266 of record ML433139.1, read on the forward strand.
AACGGAGCCAGCGAAACCAGTCGCAGGGTCACCCCGTTTAACATTAAACATGATTTTTGGTGGGATTGAAATAAATGTGGTGGCGTTCTAGGTAGCAAAGAAGACAAAGATATCAGTAATCCATGACAAGGAAATCTGAGAAGCATCAGAGGATGATGAAATCACTTTGATGAAGGAAGATGACGACGGCCTTATTTTACCACATAATGACGCTTTGGTAATATCATTAAATGCTTTAGATTTTAAAATTACACGTGTTTTGGTTGATCCAGGTAGTTGATGAGTGGCTAGAATTCATGATTTTAAGCATTATATACCTTGCATTTTATGAGCTTTAATGATAAAATACACGTCGTATGTGCCTAATAGGGTTTATTTTATGTGTAGGTGAATTGGAAATGGAAACGGGGCTAAACGGATGCAAATACGTC
>ML433139.1:28826-73287 GCA_005239525.1 Nicotiana knightiana
TTTTGATTTACTATTTTAGATTAATTCTAGTTAAATATTTGTTTGAGTTTAGTTTAGTGGATAGTTAATCACAAGTCCCTGTGGGTACGATATCTGGACTTAAAATCCTATATTACTTGTCGACCACGTACACTTGCGTGTGCATTGGGAAATCAATCAACAGTAGTTCAGCCAATATCATCCAATTGAGGACTTAGAAGAAGCAAAGTTAACCAGAAACATAGTTCCAGCAACAAAATTTTTTAGCTGGATTCAACTTAACGAGCATAACAACCAGAGGGGAGATCTTACTGCCTACACATGTCGAAGGAGTAAAAAACACACTTTGTTCGAGGCTGTAGATGGCGATATGGGCTATAACGTGATCCTTGGTAGACCATGGATTCATGAAATAAGGATTTTGCCATCAACTTACCATCAATTGTTGAAGTTCCCTACGCCGATGGGATGAAAGAAATTAGAGTTGATCAACCTGGTGTGAGAAAAATGAATGCAGTCACCTTGTCATGCAGCAGGCAGAAGGTACCAGCAAATAGAAACTACTGGAACCGATGTCTACTTCCCTTCTGATCCTGGTTGAAGGCGATGTAGAGGAAGAGACATCGAATTATATCAGGTGTCTTGATCATTCCAAGTACCGGAGAAAACGGATACAACAAAGTCAACCGCATAAGAACTTGAACAAATTGTTTTATTCACGGAGTTCCCAGATAAAAAGGTTTACTTGGGAACGGGGTTGAGCCCCGAACTCAGGCTTAGAATTATTGGAATTTTTAAAACTAACTTTGATTGTTTTGCATGTTGCCATTCGTATATAACAGGCATTCCACAGGAAGTGGTTGTCCACAAGTTAAGTTTGGATCCTAATTTCCCTCCGGTGAACCAAAAGAAGCGGTAGCTTGCCGAGGTCACAAATAGGTTTGTAAAAGAAGAGGTAACCAAGTTGTTAAACATAGGTTCTATACATGAAGTAAGCTATCCTGATTGGTTAGCTAACATAGTATTTGTACCTAAAAACATCACAAGGAACTCATAACGACCATAACGGGTCCTCAAGGCTATCTTTATAATATCCGAGTCCTGAATCTTCAACTGGTGATACCCAGACCTCAAATCAATCTTGGAGAAAACCCTCGCTCCCTGAAGCTGGTCAAACAGATCATCGATACGCGGTAAAGGATACTTGTTCTTGATTGTGACTTTGTTCAATTGTCTATAATCATTGCACATCCTCATAGTATCATCTTTCTTCTTCACAAAGAGAACTAGTGCACCCCAAGGTGACATGCTAGGCCGGATAAACCCTTTATCAAGGAGTTCTTAAATCTTCTCCTTCAATTCCTTCAACTCAGCTGGTGCCATATAATACGGTGGGATAGAAATAGGCTGAGTGTCCGGCACCAAGTCAATATCCCTGTCGGGCGGTATGCCCAGTAGGTCTGCAGGAAACTCATCCGGAAACTCCCGCACCACCAGAACAGAATCAATAGTGGGAGCATCAGCACTAACATCCCTCACAAAGGCCAAATACGATAAAAAACCTTCCCAATCATCCGCTGGGTCTTCAAATATGAAATCACTCTGGTGGGAACATAGTCTAGAGAATCTCTCCACTCAATCCTCAGCAACCCCGACATCGCCAACGTCACGGTCTTAGCATGACAATCTAGAACAACATGACATGGAGACAACCAATCCATACCCAAGATCACGTCAAAATAAACCATTCTAAGCAACAAGAGATAAACTCTAGTCTCCAGACTACCAATAGTCACTACACACATACCAATATACACGGTCCACAATAATAGTATCGCCCACCGGCGTAGAGACATGAACAGATGAAACTAAGGACTTAAGAGGAATATCCAGATAATGAGCAAAATATGATGAGACATACGAATAAGTGGAACCAGGGTCAAATAATACAGAGGCATCCCTATGGAAAATTGAGACAATACCTATGATCACTTCATCTGAAGCAACAACATCTGATTTGGCAGGAATAACATAGAATCGGGCCTGACCACCACCTGATCGGCCTCCTTCTCTAGGGCGACCTCTAGCTGACTGGGCCCTACCCCGAGTTAGCTAAGCGAGTGGTGAAGTAACTAGTGTTGAAGTCGTAGCTTGACTCCTCTGTTGTACTGGACCTCCTGAACGACGAGGACACTAACTCCACAAGTGCCCAAACTCTCCGCACTCAAAGAAACTCCCCGGTGCTGGTGGTGGGGACTGAAGGAAGCCCCGAGCACCGGGATAACTGGTGGAAGGACCTGGCAAAGATGAGCCTTGAACCGATGGAGCACGGGACGAACTCTGAGCTGGAAGGGCACTGAGAGATGACTAACCGTGATGAGAATTGTATGAACCATGGTCAGATGATGCACCACGGTGATCTGGACGAGCCGTCTGAGCATGTCTATAGGGATGACCCCTACCCTGGTGGAACTGACCCCTAGAAGGAACACCGTCAAAACCACCCAGACCCGGTCCACGAGGCCTCTTGACCTCTCTCTCTCCTCGCTCCTGACTGCGGACCATCTCTATCTGCCGAGCAATGTCGACTATCTCATCAGAAGTAGCACCAGATACCCTCTCTCGAGTCATAAGCAATCACATCTGATATGTGAGGTTGTCAATGAACCTCCTCTCACTATCAGTGGGAACCAACCAAAATGCATGATGATCCAACTCAGAAAACCTCGTCTCGGACTAGGTCACAGACATGACATCCTGCCAAAGTTGCTTAAACTGTCTGCGTAGGTCCTCCCTACGAGATTGCGACACGAACTTCTCCAAAAAGAGAACAGAGAACTCCTACCATGTAATTGGTACTGCACCGACCGATCTATAACTCTCATAAGCCTCCCACCATCTAAGGGCAGCCCAAGAAAACTGAAAAGTAGTGAACGTGACCCCACTGGTCTCCAGAATACCCGATGTATGAAGCATCCGCTCGCACTTATGTAGAAAGCCCCGAGCATCTTCTAACTCAACACCGCTAAATGATGGAGATCGAAGTCTTCCAAATTTCTCAAGTATCCTCTGCTCATCATCAGCCATAACAGGGACTACCGGGGCCTGAGCAGCTGCAGCTAGCTAGGCTGGTAGTTCCCCCGGTGTCTGGAGTCCTTGCATTACCTGCTCGAGTGTACGGGCAGCGGGAGTCTAGGTACCTCCCCCATCTTGAGAAGTGGCTGCTGCGTCCGGAATAGAGACCGCTTGAGCAAGACTGGTGCACATAGTCATAGAATAAGCTAAGGCCTCATGAAGGCCTGGAATCACGATGGGCACAACTGGTGCCTGAGCTGGACCTACTGGCTCAACTGTATCTGGTACCTTCTCCTGAGCTGGAGAAATTGGTAGGTCTACAGGTACTGCCCTAGCTGCTGTACGAGCTGCACTCCTTCCCCTACCACGACCTTGGATCTCGCGACCCTAACTAGTGGTACTAGTGGTTGTCCATCTTGTCCAGTAGTAAGTGTCCTCACCATCTGCGAGAGAATAGAATAACAGAAGTTTAGTTACCAGAATCAACAAATCCACAAGACAAGAATACAAGAATGTGAAGTTTACTAAGGGTTCGCAGCTTCTCGAAGATAAGTACAAACGTACCGTACCGACTCGCAATTCTACTAAACCTGCTCATGACTCATGAGACTTATGTAACCTAGGCTCTAATACCAACTCGTCACGATCCAAAACCCTAACCTGTCGTGATGACGCCTAATGTGGTACTAGGCAAGCCGACATTTACGAATAATTCTAACACTTTAAAAATTGTCTTAAAGCAGTTTAAATAGCAATTTCTCATAAGCAGAATAGAAAGATCTAAAATACAGAGCGGAATAACAACACCCAAATCGGGGTGTCACGCAGTACATGAGCGTCTAATGTCACAAGTCTAGAATACACAGTCTAAGATAGTCCAAAAACTAAATACAATATAAGGAAAGACAAGGAGGAACAAAACAAGGACTGTGAACGCCGGGCAGCTACCTTGAAATCTCTCAGAAAGTCAATGGTGTGAAGCAATCAACACCCACCGTGTCTGAAAACACCTGGATCTGCACACGAAATACAAAGTATAGCCTGAGTACAACTACTCATTAAGTAACAATACTAAATAAAGAGCTGAAGATAGTGTACACAGTTACAGTTTAATTTTTCAATAGTCTCAACAAGGAAAATAGGTGTGCTTTCAAATCCGGTAATTTAAATCAAATCAGTTTATACATGTCAAGTTTAGGTAAAAACTGGATGTAAAATCTCTCAAAAAATTTCAAATCATTGGTATATGGCACCTAAGTGCAACAACAATGAGATCAAATGCAACCTCTCAGAGAAACAGTCACTCAGTCCTCCCATTCACTCCAACCTCACCATCTCTCATTCCTTATAGTCGCTCATTCCTCTCAGTCACTCAGCACTCGCACTCAGTAGGTACCTACGTTCACTGGGGGTGTGTACAGACTCCGGAGGGGCTCTTTCAGCCCAAACGCTATATCAAGCCAATCATGGCATAAAATCAATGAAACAGTTGCGGCGTGCAACCTGATCCAATATATATCCTCACAATCAGGCCCTCGGTCTCACTCAGTCATCAATCTCTTCAGTCTCTCGGGCTCTCAAAAATTATTTAAAAAAAAACAGCCCAAAGAGCAATAATATGAGGTATCAACAAGGAATAATAGAGACTGAGATATGATAGGCAAGTAGAATTTGAGACTGAGTGTAGACGTAAAATAACAGGAAATTGAACATGTACACGGCCTCTGTGGGTCCCAACAGTACCAACCCATAGCCTAAACATGATTTCTAACATGATTTGCAGTCAAATTTCTATAACACATGGAAAGCATATAGCTAGCAACAAGTTATTCAACTCCAGAGTTTCTACGGAATGGACCAAGTCCCAATTCCTATGGTGCACGTCCATACACCCGTCACCTAGCATGTGCGTCACCTCCAAACTAATCATATAACAGAAAATCTGTGTTACTTACCTTAATCCGAGCAAAAATCCCTACTCCAATACGCTTTTGCCTCGCAAATCGGCCTTCGAACGTCTCGAATCTAGCCACAAATAATATAATACAATCAACACGGGCTAAGGAATCAATTCCATAAGAAAAATACGAAATTTTAATCAAAAATTTGAAATCGGCTCAAAATCGTCCCCCGGGCCCACGTCTCGGAATCCAATAAAATTCACAAAACCCAAAAGCCCATTCAACCACTAGTCTAATCATACCAAATTTACTCAAAATCTGATATCAAAATCCCATTCAAAACCTCAAAAATCTAGCCTAAGAACTTTTCTTTCCACCCCAAATCACAAATTAAATGATGGAATCAAAGACATAATCATGGAAATTAACCAAAACTAGATAGGAATCACTTACCCCAAACACCCACGCAAGAATCTCGCCAAAAATCGCTTTCTACCAAGCTCCCAATTCAATTTTATGTTATGAACTCAAAACCCTCATTTTTTAATCTTTCATTCTGCCTAGATATGACTACATCACGATCGCGGAACATACCTCGCGATCGCGAAGCACAACTATGTTGCCCCACAAATTAACCCTACGCGAACGCAGAATCCTCCACGCGAACGTGATGTTCTGACCCTCTGACTTACGCGTTCGCGATGAACAAAACGCGTGGCCTCAGCTCCTACTTCACTTCCTCTTCGTGAACGCGGCTAGCCCATGCATTCGCGATACTCTGCTCCTCTAAGCTACACGATCGCAGCCCTCTACTCGCGAACGCATAGCGCAAATCCCATCAGTGACCCATTTAGCCTACGCGATCACAGACCTTCCCACGCGATTGCGTATAAGGAAACAGATCAACCAAAAGTCAGCAAACTCAACTTCAACAGTCTCCCAACTTCAATTCTTGATCCGTTAACCACCCAAAACTCACCCGAGGCCCCCCGGACCACAACCAAATATACCATCAAGTCCCAAAACATCATACGAACTTAGTCGAACCCTCAAACCACATTAAAAACACGAATCGCACATAGATTCAAGCCTAATGAAATTTGAATTTTCAAATTTCTACAACTGACGCCAAAACCTATCAAATCACGTCCGATTGACTCCAAAATTTGCACACAAGTCGCAAATGATACCACAAACCTACTCCAACTTCCAGAATCGGAATCTGACCCCGATATCAAAAAGTCCACTCTCAGTCAAATTTCTCAAATATTCAACTTTTGTCATTTCAAGCCTAATTCCACTACGGACCTCTAAATCACAATCCGAACACGCTCATATGTCCAAAATCATCCAACAGAGCTAACAGAACCATCAAAATTTAAATTCGGGGTTGTTTACACATAAGTCAACATTCAGTCAACTTTTCCAACTTAAGTTTTCAATTATGAGATTAAGTGCCTTCACTCTGAAATCCTTCCGGACCCGAACCAACTAGCCCGATAAGTCATAAAATAACAGCAAAGCACAAAATGAGCAGTAAATGGGGGAATGAGGCTACAACTCTCAAAACGATCGGCTGGGTCGTTACAGAGATTTGTCTCCCTGAATTGAGCTATAAATAAAAGAATTTGTACTCATTGTAGATACAAAAACCTGTATGCAAAAAAGGCTAAACTTACTCTTGTTTTATTGACATTCTTTCTGCTCTTTAATATGTTCTTGTTCTTACTTCCGGAGAATCTCACTTTACAATCATGCTTGTATTTACTTCAAGTTTTCTTAATTATTTATTTCTGTTCTTTGTTACTTTATATTTTTGGATCAAATTATTTCGTGTAATCTATAAATCACGTTAGAAATTTAATTGTATCGTTTTACAAATAAACGAAATTCCCTACGTGCATCCAGAAAAATGAGGCTATATCTCATGCTAGAGAGATTCCTTTTTGCCACTTAATTTCGTTGTAAACTGAGCTCACATGAAAGTAGAGCTTCACTTTCTGATACTTTTTTTCCAGAAAAAAATGAATATCCAACCAACGTTCTCTCGTCACAATTTGTATAGCACTTTCTTGTTTAATCTGCTATAAAAATATTATCGTTTATTTTTTTGGAAAATATTTAAATTCAGTGGCGACGAGATTGAATAATAGTAGGCTTAGAGCAAAACTTTTGTGTTCTTATTTACTGTTTAATTTACCATATTGAGCGAGAGAAATATCAAACAATTCCAAGAAGTTAAAAGAGAAAGCGGTCATCGCCCCAAGGAAATTGCCATTTCATCTACATATACGAGGCCAACTACAGTGCAAATTGCAACAGTAATTGCTAGATAGATTAAATAGTTTTCCTGTGTAATTATGGCTTTCAAGTTTATAGTTTGGCAGTGCTTGTTTTATTTTGTGGTCTAGTTTTAGACTCCATATGAACTAGCAAATGTAAATATATATTTACACTAGGTTGAATAATTTTTTATATTTACTTTCAACCAAAAAAAAACCTTAAGGGAAAGTATATATGTTAGTAATTAGGTATTTGGCTTAATATATAAAACTCTTTGCTAATGCAATATTTAGTTAACATTTGCTCTGACGCATAAATATTAAATACTACTCATGAGCGGCTAAATCTTATGTGTATTAGCAACAGCCAAAAATATTTTTAGGTAAATTTTAATCAATAATAACAAAAATAAAAACTCATGATTTGTATATGTATAGTAAGAATATTCAACTTAAGTATTTTTAATCTTTAATACACATTAATTGATTAGTAAACCTAACTCTTGACTTTAACATCACAAATTAATTGACAATCATTATATTATACTTCATTAAAAAAATGAATTTATGTATTACTACTAATATAATTTTTGCATAATTAGTTCGTGATTAAAAATGGGGATATCACGCCATTTGGAATTGGCATTTGTGATATAAAAAAGATTACTCAACAGTCTGAACCAAAACAGACAACAAAAGTCAACAGTCAAAAGTTCAACTCCAAACACCAACCCCCTCTACCACCACCCCTCCAAAACAAAAACAAAAAACAAAAAAAAAAACAAACCCAGACAAATGAGTCTAACTTTTTTCTTTCTTTTTTGCTGAGACTCTTTTAGCACCTCTTAAAAACTTAGCTGGAAAAATTTCAAAATTCCAACAGCTACACAAAACCCAAAATTTGGAAAACTCCAAGAAGGTAAAAAAAAAGGGAAAAAAAAAAAAAAAAAAAAAGAAAAAAGAAAAAGGCAACACCAAATGAAGAAGACAACAAAAAACTTGCATTGGTAACAAAAAACTATCTAATCCTCCTTTTCAAGAAAAAAATTCTCCAAAAAGATTGAGAGACATTTTGCAAAGTGTCTCAAACCTTTTCAGACCATTCCCTTTTTTCTCACCGGAAACTTTTTCTTTCTTGATTTTCCGGCAGCCCCTTCTCTGCTTTATCAGGCTAAGATAAGAGTAAAGAAAAAATCCACAATGTGAGGCACAGAGTTTTCTCTCTTTACTGGTGAGTCACATCTGTTTCACTGACCACTCAAAATTCTCCAAGATTATCAACTTTCTGCTTTTTCTTTGAGGAATGTTTATGTTTACTGCATTTTAAGCTTTTTCACCACTTGGGTTTTCATTTTCTTGAAGTTTAGTGAATACCCTTTTGAGGATCTCCATTTTTATGCTCCTTTTAGCTTTCAACTTTTGGAATTTTGTTTGGTTTATAGTGTTTTTGTTGTTCAAATTTGTACCACATTTATCCCAAAGATTCAATTTTTGGAGAAAATCTCTCTTGCATGTGCACCTAGATATGTTTTCTCTTATCTAATTGCTCTCTTTTTTGCTTAAAGAATTTGAGATGTAATTTATATTATATGTGTGTGTGGACACAAGGTTATTTTGTAGCGTATATTTGTCAAAGTATATGTGTTTTCATTGACTTTTTCATTTTAATGTATTCAGTTTTTGGGATATTATAGTAGTGATTAGGTCTTCAACTTTGGATGCTGGCAAAACATTTTCTAGTGTCACTTTAAAGCCTTAGAATAGTGATTGAATATGCTTAAAAGGGTCATTATATTGACCTAAATTGGGTCCCATTTGAACCAGGATTTCAATCCAAACATATCTTTTTTAAGCCATTAATATATTTCTTCATGTTCCTAGTTTTCTTTGTTTACTAGTTATTTTATGGTCCAGTTTGATATTTTGTAGGTCATAAGCTCTTTAATTCAATCATAAGCTATGGATTTTGTTTCTGTTTTCACACATGGCAAATTTCTTATAGGGCAATAGAGGAGCATTTGCTGTTTCATGAAAGTGTCTGCGGCAGTAACCATTGCCAGCTCCTTCCTACTTATGGGGCTTTGAATGTCTTTTCTGAGGTACCAAACTGTACATTTCACCTTTCTCCTTTAATCATACCTCCATTCTTTTCACATCATTTTCCCACTTTTTGTTTGCCTAATCTTGTTGCAAACCTGAGCCGAGGTCTACCGGAAATAGCCTCTCTGCCTATTAGAGGTAGGGGTAAGGTCTGCGTATACACTACCCTCCCCAGAACCCACTTGTGGGAATACATTGGATTGTTGTTGTTGATCTTGCTGCAAACATGGAAGCTATTGGCAGCTTGAGAGTTTGAACTTAGATTCGATAGATGTATTTCAATTCCTTTTCAAAGGAATAGTGTTTACCTGGTTTTGGTTTCTTATGGTCATTGTTATTCTTTCTGCTCTAGAATTGCTTGATCTTGTAAGTCTTTTACAGTTGCTAGATTATTGTAGTCCAGCGGAATGAGTAAACAAGTTTTCTGTTGATATGCAGAAGCTGGAACCAGTTTTCTGTCTTTTCATCTGTTTCCGCAAGCAGAGATAGACATGGATGGAGGAGACAGAATAGTCTGTTATTCGAATTTTCTGCTTTCTGTCTCTATTGGTTTCTTGCTCTTTTCAGTAGTCAGTTCACAAATTCCTTTGGGTTCCAAACTAACAGTAGAAGAGAACAATTATTGGGTCTCATCCAACGGTGACTACGCAGTTGGATTCTTGAACTCCTCCGACCAGTATATCTTTGGCATCCGTTTCAATTCGATTTATATTCCTAGCGGTGAACAAACAGCCATTTGGACTGTAGGGAATGTTAAAGTTAGTAGCAAAGCATATTTTGAGCTTTCCCGTGGTGGGGAAATGATACTGTTTGATCCAGCAACGGAAAAAATTGTTTGGCAAAGCGAAACTGGCAATGCATCTGTTGGATCAGCTGTTCTGCTTGATAATGGCAACTTTGTGCTGTTAAATAGGAATAAGAGTGCTGTTTGGCAGAGTTTTGAAAGTCCATCTGACACATTGCTTCCTGGCCAGAGTTTATCTGTTGGCCATACGCTTCGAGCTTCTAGCAGGGATTCTTTAGCAAGTTATTACAGTCTTGTTATGAATGTTTCTGGTGAGATGCAACTTAGGTGGGACTCCGCCGTCATTTACTGGACTGTTGGGGGTCCTTCTCACCCTGCTGACCGATCCATTCTTGGCTCTGATGGAATCCTCCGACTACTTGATCAAAGATCGAAAGTTGTTTTGTCTGTCTATGGTGAAGACCATGGTGATTCCAATGTGAAGTTTCGGTTCATGAGACTAGATTCTGATGGTAATCTTCGGATGTACTCGTGGAAAACTAATGCAACGTCATGGAGAACAGTTTGGGAAGCTGTAATCAATCAGTGTGATGTCTTTGCAACCTGTGCTACGCAAGGTGTATGCATCTTTAATGCATCTGACTCTTATGTTTGTCAGTGTCCATTTAGATCTACTAGAGACTCAAACACCAAATGTTTGATTCCATACAAACCAAGTTGTGAGTCTGGTTCATCCATGATCCGATATGATCATATGTACTTATACGGGATATACCCACCAAACAAAACAGTTGTGCAAACCAGTTTGCAGCAGTGTAGAAGTCTGTGTCAGAAAGACCCGTCCTGCCATGCCGCATCCTTCATCAACAATGGGACTGCACAATGCCACATGATGAAGTCCCAATACGTTGGCGGTCAATCAGATCCCTCTTTGGGTTCCATTACTTTTGTCAAGACTTGTTCAGACCCAATTGCTGTTTTACCTGCGCCTGTACCTGCTCCGAGAAAGGTATCACAGAAAATCTGTGTTGCTTGTCTGTTAGAAGCCGCTGCGGGATCAGTTGTTGTGTTTGTCATGCTTCAGTTCGGGATTGGAGTTTACCTGTTCAGGAGAAGGAAAAGTATGATGCAGAAATCTGCTCCGGCCCATACAGTGCCTAATGCTACCGGTTGCATCGTATTTTCTTACTCCGAAATCAAAGTTCTGACAGACAATTTTAAGCAACAAATTGGACAGAATGTGTTCGAAGGTGTACTTCCAGATAACAGGCCTGTTGCGGTTAAAGATCTTAATGCCTATATAGAAGAAAGGAGGTTTCGGAGTGCAGTCCTAAAAATAGGAAGTATATATCACAAAAACCTTTTGAGGCTGGACGGTTATTGCTGTGAGTCAGGCCGCAGGTTATTGGTTTATGAGCTTGCCAAGTATGGTTCGGTTGACAAATGTTTAGAAGAACCTAGAATGTTCAAGAGATTGACGTGGAGGAAAAGAATAGATATATGTTTGTCAGTGGCAAGGGCCATATCTTACTTGCATACAGGATGTAGGGAGTTTGTTAGTCATGGAAATCTGAAATGTGAAAATGTGTTCTTAGATGATGAATTAGAGGCTAAAGTAAGTGAATTTGGGCTGAGGACGATTCAAGCTGAGGCGTCCAGTAGTGGGGGACTAGCAGAGACAGATGTAAGAGATTTTGGCAAGATGATGGTTTTATTAATCACCGGACGCCAAGATGCAGATGAGGCTTGTTATTGGGCATACGAAAAATGGGTTAAAGCTGAAAGAGAAATGGCCATTGATCAGCGAATTGAGGGTGGCGTCGATTTGGAAGAGTTAGAACGAGCGTTTAGAATTGCATTTTGGTGCTTACAAGGTGATGAACGTATGAGGCCATCAATGGGAGAGGTAGTCAAGGTACTGGACGGCACTCTGTATGTCGATCCTCCACCACCTCCTTTTGCTCATAACCAACAGCGGCCATCTGAAGACGAATCACCATATGAATCATATTCAGAACTGTAATAGTTCTAATTCGTGTATTTCATTCCCAATCAGTCATCAGTTTCTGTACAGAACTAACTACCAGGCACCTACAGCTTGGCACGATGTAGAACGCCTAGTTTTTCCATTATGCCAATGCTCATTCTGACAATCAAGATGAGCATTCCCGCTCTGCCTCCTTTGAAATTGTAACATTGGTATGTAACCCTCCAATTGCAATTTTTGTGTAAGAAAAACCTGATTCAGAAATCCAGGTTACTTTTGAAAGTTTTTTATCCTGTTCAAGTTAATTGTAACTGCTTATTGCATTTGTTCACAGTTAGTATTTATTTGGAGGTGACTAATCTTCCTTAACTCTGCCCAAAATGCCTACTTGGCTTATGCTCTCAGTTTGCTCTAGCCTCTTTTTCTAGTTAGTGTCCCTGTCTTGACTTAAAACTTCAAGTAATCTTGTAAAGCTCAGGTCCAACAGGTTGAGGATGAGGTTTTAATCTGGAGATCATTAAGTCAACCCTAACTTGAAATGGAACTCTAGAAGTTTGTCTCTTTTTTCTCGTTTAGCGGTGTTGTCGAGGTCAGCTTGTGCGCACACCTTGACTATTTCACCAGGTACCTGCAATCTCCGATCATCACAGGCACCATGAGGGGTCACCGTCAGAGGCGGGCCTATATGTTATAGTGAGGGGTTACCGGACCTTGTAAGCTTCGGCAAAAATATATATGTATATACCTTGAAGATAGTTAATATAAAGCACTTGGTACTCTGAACACAAAACCTTTAGGGGGCACTGGTTGAGCAGAATACTGTGCTCATCGCATAAAAATCCCGGGTCCGCCTCTAGGTACCGTGTAACTTTACCCCCAAAAATTAGGCAGATAGAGAGAAATCATCTATGCATTTTGAACTATATCTCTATTATTTTTACGCATTTCATTGACCGGTAGGTCACACTTGGATGCTGCGGAAGGTTGTGTTTTTAATTGTGCAAGTTGTACCTTTGTAGCATCTTGCTAGTTACTATATTTCATTTTCCATGAACATGCATGGTCAACATTTCAGCAATGAACACAGTTTCATAACTTTTATTAGTGAAAGAGTTGTTATCAGTCAATAATTTATGAATTGGTCCTTGTCTCTTATCTGTCTGGTCCATCATGTATTAATATTTTAATTTGTGGTCAAGTGATGCCCCTTGAATAATGCATGTAAACGACCAAATAATTAATTGTTTGATGTGAGGTCTTATAATTATATTAGTATTATTATAATAAACAAAATCATTTTCGTTAATGTAGGTGCATAAGTTAAACATTGTTGTCATTTAAAAAAAAAAAATTGGTAGTGCTTTAGGTAAAATCGTTGCCTGGAGACCTAGGTTACTAACTCATTCTCGTATTTGTTTTTTAATTGACAAAAGAACAAGCCTAATAAAAAAGAAAATGTTTTGATTTGATATGGTCAAATGAAAAGTTTTCCGATAGCATATATTATTGAAACTTCCATATTCAGAAAAAAAAAATAAAAAAAATAAAAAAACAGAAGGGAAAGAAATAACACGTTATATCTATCATGGAAATCTTTCACTTTCCCATAGATGTTTTTGTAAATTATAGATACGAGAAAAGAAGTATATTTTTTTGGTTTATTTTACTTTGAAAGCGCATTGAACCGAAGTTTGTATAAGTGAAATATATTTTGGAAATTTGGATTTCCTAAAAAGAGGACGTGCAAGGTTTACTTTAAGGTTATATTGCACCAATTTTTCTTGACAAATTCTTCTCGAAAAAAGTAGAAAAATGAAGATGTTTACCCTAAAATTTGGATAACAATTAAATTTATATTATGATTTTAAGGATACGTGATTTCACTCAACACTGATTGATAAATATGAAAGTAAATGATAGAATTGAGTTACAAATAAACCAAACCGGTATTCGAAATAAAGCTCCAGCCCTCGAGTCAAGACACCCTCGAACAGGTAAGTACAAGAAATAGTAGAAAATGGAACAAACTTATGAACAATAATGTAAATGAGAAAGAAAGAGTTGATTTGCTATAATTTCTGTGAATGATGCCCCTTACAAATGATTAGAACTCCTCTTTATATAGCAGAGGAATTCTACTTTATGGTATAACTCTAATTACAGTAGGAAACCACATAATTAGCTAATTAATCGCTTCTGATGTGATCCGTTCCGAGATTTGCGCCATGATCCTCGACCAATCACGGATATCTCACTCTTCCATTACTGAGCTATTTCCAACATTACTCGGAGCTTGTCTCTCTTGGCTTCGATTAATACCAACCTCGATCTCGAACTTAATGCCTCATCTCCATAATTTGGCCGAAGCTGACCTTCAATGCAACGTAGCAATCTCGATCAAATAATAAAATCGGATAGCCCCGATTTCAACCGCATGCAAAAGAGTAAAAACATGTAAGATAATATTAAACAGTATCAGGAAGGATTGAGGGAGCTCATTAAAAAACGGGAGATTGACACAATAAAGGACTTTTTGGGTCTGGTCTTGAAATTTTGATCTCAGTATGTATAGATGCACGTATAATGAAACAATTCAGACTAAAATACCTTAAGGTTGAGCGGTAGAGATGGCAGTAAAAGCGACCAAAATCGGTGAACTGCTTCATCCACAAGTTATAACAAATTGGTATGACTTCATGTTATATTCGACTTAGCTATCATGTTGCGTAACACAAACTCTACCAAATTGTCATAATTTTAGGACTATGAAAAAAGAGAGTAAAAAGACATGTCACAAGGATATCAGACAAGTTATAACAAAATGGTAGATTTCATGCTTTATTCAACCTAGCTATCTTGTTGGCTAACCAGAAATTCTATCGGATTGTCATGTTTTACCAATGATGACTCATTTAAAGTTATAAATAGTTATGACAAAAAGGTAGAACTTTTAACTATATTGACCATATCACTATAGTTCATTTTGTAAAGAGTTCTACCAGATTGATAGAACTTATCTCTACTATATTATCATGTTTCACTTGGGGGTGTACAATGAAAATCGATAAATCGCACCGATAATCCCAGTCAAATCGAAAAAAAATTGATTGTGGTTTGGTATTGGAAAAAAAAATTGAACATAATAGGTTTGGTTTAGTTTTAACTAAAAAAGTCAAACCGAAACCAAACCAACCCGATAGTATATTTATGTAATTTTTAAAAATATTTTATACATATAAATATTTATTGTAATATAATTTATAAATATTTTATACATATAAAAATTCATGCCCGAGATTTCGAACTGTCGACCGAGATCGAAGAGGCGAAGAGACTCGAGGTACAGGCTACGAAGCTGGCCAAGCCTGAGGGTGAACCGGTGAAGAAGGCTCTGAGGGCTCTGATAAGCCCGACGACGGAGAAGACCCCGATGGCTCTGATGATGAGGCGGGTTCCGGTGGAGATAAGGCATAAGTGCCTTAGGAATTTTTGCCTTTATTTTGCATTTTGTATTTTTATTTTGTTGGGGTCGTTTTCATTGGCCTTTGTAAAGACATTTTGGAATGTGTTTATACAAGGTTCTTTTTCCTCTTGGCAATTTTCAAGTCTATTACCTTCACATTCTTTTTACAACTGTAAAGATTTCAAATACCTTAGCACGGGATAAAATGCAGTAATAAGACCACCACACACAAACTGAAGCGGTCAATCACTCATGAACAGTATGATGACCCCGAAGACAGTATCATCTTCGATAAGTCAGATACCCACGGTTTGACCTTTCCTCACTCCGATGCTCTTGTCATTACTTTACGTATTTCAGATACTGATGTAAAAAGAATAATGGTAGACGATGCGAGCGGCGCGTGTATTATCCACCCCCTAGTTCTCACACAAATGAGACTCGAGGACAAGATAGTACCACGTTGCATAACACTAACAGGATTTAACAATGCAGTTGAGCGAACCTCAGGAGAGATAACGCTGCTCGTTCTGGCCGGTGGCGTCACCTACAAACAACATTCCATGTCATGAACCAGGATACATCCTACAACGCCATCATAGGGCGACCCTGGATACACGCCATGCGTGCCATCCCGTCCAGCTTATATCAAGTAATCATGTTCCCTACTCCGTGGGGGATATTCAGCATCCGCGGTGAATAGCGCACAATCCAAGAATGCTACCGCATCGCCCAAGATTGTACATACACTTAACAATTAAAGGGAGTAAGCTCGGGAGTAGCAATTACCAAAGTCGGGGCCTGAACTCGACGAGCAAAAAGACGTCATTAAGCAACCCGACGTCGTAGAAGCCACAAGGTCGATGGTAGAAGACCTCGATCCCGTCCAACTAGACAACATCGGCGATAGCAAAAAGGCTTACATCTGTAATAAACTCTCAGAACCAGGTAAATTTCATAAACTTTTATTTGAAAATGCCGATCTGTTTGCTTTCTCCCGTGCAGATATGATAGGTATCCCAAAAGACATTTCCACGCACAAGCTGCACGTCGATACACTCTACCCGCCGGTGCGACAAATAAGAATAAAATGCAACGCCATAATCAATGAGGTCGTCCATGATGAGGTGGAAAAATTACTCGCCAACGGCTCCATCCGGGAGTCAAAATACCCCCAATGGGTCGCCAACGTGGTCATGGTGAAGAAGAAAAATGGGAAGTGGCGCATGTGCGTGGATTTCACGGACCTAAACAAAGCCTGCCCAAAAGACTCCTTTCCGTTGCCTCATATCGATCAACTCATCGACGCAACACTGGGACACGACTTGTTAAGTTTCTTGGACGCCTACTCAGGTTACAACCAAATCCTCATGGAAGAGGAGGACCAGGAGAAGACCACTTTCATTACCCACCAGGGGACGTACTGCTACAGAGTCATGCCGTTCGGATTGAAGAACGTAGGGGCGACCTATCAAAGGATCATCACCAAGATGTTCAAGGATACTCGGTAAAACAATGGAGGTTTATATAGACGATATGTTGGTTAGATAAAAAAAAAGGAAGATCACATCGACCATCTGAAGAAAGCCTTCGATATGCTAAGGCGATACGGCATGAAGCTGAACCCCAAAAAGTGTGCCTTTGGTGTGACCTCTGGAAAGTTCCTCGGTTTTCTAGTGTCGCAAAGAGGCATCGAGGTCAACCCCGACCAGATCAAAGCCATCGAGGGAATACCTGAAATATTGACCAATAAGAAACAGGTAAAAAAATTGATCGGCCGTATAGCTGCCCTGTCGAGGTTCATCTCACGATCCTCTGACAGATGCCACAAATTCTTCAACGTGCTCAAAAAGTACAACGGACTCTAGTGGAATTCAGAGTGCATCGAGGCCCTAAGATAACTAAAGGCATACTTGTCCTCGACCCCGCTACTCACCAAAGTAGATCTCGGCGAGCGTCTCCTAATATACTTGGCCGTATCAGAGGTCGCAGTAAGTGCAGTGTTGGTCCGTGAAAACAAAGGTACACAATCTACAATCTATTACATTAGCAAAACCCTGGTCGACGCTGAAACGAGGTACCCCCACCTCAAAAAGTTGGCCCTGGCATTGGTCATAGCTTCACGAAAGCTTAGACCCTATTTTCAATGTCACCCCATGTCAGTGGTCACGACCTTCCCCCTAATAAGCATCCTACATAAACCCGAGATGTTGGGGATATTGGCCAAGTGGGCCTTAGAATTGAGCGAGCACGATATAACATATCAGCCATGAACAACGATAAAGTCTCAGGTACTCACTGACTTCGTCGCCGATTTAAGTGCCAAAATAATGCTTGAAGTCGAGCAGGAAACTTCTCGTACCTCTCCAAGTTACCCGACCTATGGGTCCTATACACTGATGGCGCTTCCAATGCGTCAGGATCTGGACTGGGACTCGTACTTGAGGTCCCAACAAGCGAAGTCATCCGCCAGTCCATACGGTGCCCCGATATGACTAACAATGAGGCCGAGTACGAGGCCGTAATTGCAGCACTAAAGCTAGATCTCAAGTATGGAGCGCGACGAGTCATCCTGCGATGTGACTCATAACTCGTTGTCAACCAAGTCACAGGGCTTTTCCAAATCAAAGAATAGAGGCTACAAAAGTACCACGCAGAAATTCATAAACTACTGTCGGAGTTCGACGAGTGTCAACTCGACCAAATACCTCGAGCACAAAACATTGAGGCAGATGGCCTCGCCAAATTAGCAGCAGCCACCAAAAATATAAGCAGAAAATGAAACGTGGTTACCCTCCTCCATTCGTCAATGGACAAAATTGAGGTACACTCTGTAAATTTAACTTGGGACTGGCGCAACTGTATTATAACATATTTGCAGGAGGGAATACTTCCATCAAACAAAAAGGAAGCAAAAAATCTTCAAATGTAGGCGGCCAGATACAGCATCATCAACCACAACCTATACAAAAGAACGTTTGGCGGTCCCTTGGAGAAATGCCTAGGGCCAAACCAAACAAGGCACATCCTCGAAGAAGTACACGAAGGCCACTGTGGTGCCCATACTATCAAATGAGCCCTCGTTAGATGCCTCATACGAGCAAGCTATTACTGGCCCACCATGAAGAAGGAAGCCGCCGACTTCGTTAAGAAGTGAGAGCAATGCCAGAAATACGCTCCTATGATACACCAAGTGGGCGAGCACCTCCACTTGGTCACATCGCCATGGCCATTCATCAAATGGGGAATGGACATCGTTGGACCACTTCCAGACCTCGACGGAAAGCAAGACCTCGACAAAGCGGTGGAACGAAGAGACATGGCTTACATAAGAATGATAGCTCAAAATCAGCAAGCAGAACGGTACTACAATAAAAAGGCCAAAGTAAGACCACGAAAAGTCAGGGACTATGTAATCAAGGCACAAACACAGGAGAGCAAAGACCCAAGAGAAGGTAAACTAGGAACCAATTGGGATGGACCATACAAAATCACGGCAGCAGCAAATAAAGGATCATTCCAACTAGAAACAATGGAGGGAAAGCTACTACCAAACAATAGGAACGTCGCCCACCTCAAATACTTCAACTTCTGAGAATGGATGTCCTCCAAGTTGTACTCTTTTTCCCTCACCCGGTTTTTATCCCAATTGGGTTTTATCGGGGAGGTTTTTAACGAGGCGACGAAGAGGGCGTCTCGAAGTTCAAGTGTAGAATTCATCACCCCGCCTATCGACTACTTCTCCAGGATGAGCAATGAAAGGACTAGATAGACTGGAACTTCTCAAATATATATGTGGAACAAACAGAAACATGTAATATTCTCCAATAAATGAATAAACAAAGCAGTACGCAGCATTCTTGCACAACTCCACCAAACTACTTTACATTAGACTCGCTCGAATCATTCGACATTCGACCTCGCTTGAATTACTTTACATTTTACTCACTCGAATCATTCGACATTAGACCTCGCTCGAATTACTTTACATTCGACTTGCTCAAATTATTTGACATTCGACCCTGCTCGAATTACTTTACATTCGACTTGCTCGAATTATTTGACATTCAACCTCGCTCGAATTACTTTACATTCGACTTGCTCGAATTATTCGACATTCGACCTCGCTCGAATTACTTTATATTCGACTTGCTCGAATTACTTGACATTCGACTCGCTCAAATTATTTGACATTCGACCTCGCTCGAGTTACTTTACATTCGACTCGCTCGAATTATTTGACATTCGACCTCGCTAGAATCATTAAAACCTTGACCTCGTTCGAGCTATCTTGTATTTGACCTTAAGTCGGTCTATATTGGACTCCACCCAGATCAACCTTACATGCAAACGGCCGAAAAATCAGGGACTTTCCCACAAGAGAAAACGCCAACGAGAGAAAAAAGGGAAAGAGAAAATTCGAAAATACATAGTAAAAAGGCAATTGTTCCATTTCAATTGTTCAATTACAGTACTTCTTGGCTCGAGGAAGCCCTCACAAAAAATAACAAAACAAAAAAAAAATAAGTACAAAGGCTTCACGTCGCATCATCCCCATCAGCATCATCAGCATACTCATCATCATACCAAGGATCAGAGGCAAACCCATCCACGGCGTCATCACCATCATCCCCGCCGGGTGTACAAGGGTTGTAACCACAGGCTTCACGAGCTACGCGTGCCTTGATACTAACGCTCTCAAGCTCCACCTCGGAAACCTTCTCGGCCACCTTCAAAGACTTATACACATCAAGTTGGGCCTCAGCGTGAACCCACATCTCGTACAACTCCCTTGACACGCTAGGATCAGTAGAAGTACGAGAAGTAGACGGTTGGGCCTGATGCTGCTCCTTCTCATCCTTAAAGATGACGATCTGCTCATTCAGCCCAGATAGCTCTGACTCCAAACCCTCGATCCGATCCTCCAACATTGCCACCTTGAGTGTCGAAGTCTCCTCCTAGCTATCCCGCTCTGACCTACAAACATGTAGGGTACCCTCTAATGCTGCTGCCTCTTCCACAGCGGCCATCCTGGTCCTCTCAGCCAAATTCAGCTCCTTGACCCTAGCACTCAACTCCGCCCTCAAGTCGACGACCCTGGCCTCGCTTTGTTCAAGATCGATCTTTAACTACGCCACCTGCACTTGGAGATCTGCATTCTCAGCCATCACCCATTTTCTCAATTCGAGTTCATCCTCCTTAGACCTCAACATCCCTTCCAACATGCTACACCGGCCGATGTCCCTCATAATCTCCTTATCTTTCTCCTTCAGCTCCTCGTCTTTCTGTTTGATCTCATCGCGCAATGCTTGGAACTGGCCATCCTCACCAATAATTCTTGCCATCATCTGGTGCTTGGAGCGGTACTCTCTATACTTAGATTCCATTCTCTTGTAAAGAGTCATCCTCCCCTCCTCTCGCCGGTCGCGCTCAATCTCCAGGATGAGAGTCTAATATGCAAAGAGAAGCAAGTCAGCAAGAGTAAAACAACACATATGAAATGGACGAACTTAAGAGGAAATGAGTAAAAACTTACCCGCAAGGCCATGCCCGATATGCCCAAAGACATGTCCATGTATTTTAGCGTCTTTAACGCCCTATTTTCATCTTCCACACACAAAGGAGAAAAGGATGGTGCAGCCCGTTCTGAGTCGACCAAGAGGTTATAGCTCACGGGGATGACTATGTGCCGATTAGGACCCTCTGTCCTTATCTCCACGCGAGTATCCCTCTCCACGAAGGTCCATACCTCATCGGGGTCAATGTCTGAGCCAGAGTCGTTGTCCCCCACCGGAACAGCTCTATCTCTCCCGACCGCTGATGATGAGCCAACTTTGGCAGCCCGCGTAGGCTCCCCTCAACCTCGGATGGCCTCTTCTCTATGGTGGCACCCGCCGCAGGAACAACCTCAACATTTGGTGAAGGCACCGATTCCTCTCCGAAGCGATGAGCCTTTCCAGCTCAAAGTAGCAACAATGGACTTCTAGTCTCCAGCCTTCATCTTTTCCTCATAGACGCCTCCTCCCCGCCGTGAGATGGCTCATCGACCAGGTGCAGGATAGGATGAGAAGAGATCTCATTCAGCACAGCAACAGTTCGAGGGGCGGAGTCCCTCAACGGCGGAGCTTGAGTCTAACCTCCTCGTGCAGATTCAGCTAGAGCGAATTGCATCCTGGCCGAGGCAACCGCCTGGCGAAATGCAAGCACTAGAGCCTTCACCTTCTTGTAAGTTCACCGACCTAGCACCAAAAGGATATCACATCAAAGGACAATAGTTAACGGCAATAAGTCGAAAGGTAAGAAAAACACTTACTGGACGAGGTCTTGGGTCCAAAGCGCTTGTGGAAGGACGCCCAGTCACGAATTCCCATGGTGTAGGGTAACACGCGAGCCACCCAATCTTCATTATCGAAGACGAGAGAAGGTGGGAGCTTCTCAGCTGAAAAAAAGAGACCGTGAGTGGGTCGAGAACAAAAAAAAGAAGAGAAGAAATCATGAACGACATATAGCAAGCAACCAAAGATCCTTACGATTACAGTTCCATTGCTCGGGGAACCTGGTCGGATCCGCCACTAGGTGCTCGGCCTTGATGAATAAGTACTTGTGCCAGAACCTTCAATTCGCCTTATCATCCATCCCGGCCACCAATACCTTTGTCCCACGATGTCGTAGATGTATTAATGTGCCTCTATAAAAACTGGGCGATAAGAGATGCATCTTATAGTGGATAGTGACCTCACAGCCCGCCAACTCCGCGTATTTTGCCAGCATCAGAAACACCTTATATAGATAGGGGAGAGTTGCGCCGGACAGATGTTGTAAAAGCGATAGAACTCCTCTACTAATGGAGGGAGACAGAGAGAATAACCGACTAGGAACAGGTAAACTTAGAAAGCACAGTACCATGGCCGATGAACTTGAACAATGTCGCCTCCCGCCGGAACAATTTCGATGTGAGAAGGAATATGATAATTGGACCGGAGGTCGGCTATTTGACTCGGTCCCGTTTCAGAGAGCACCTGAGCGGGAGCGGGAACAGGAGCAGGAGAAGGTTCCTTTGGGAAGTCATTTCTGACCAAAGGGTTCTTAGGAACTACTTCCTCCACGGTGGGGAAGCTTTCTTCCTCCTCAACCATGGGTTCCTCACTGCCGGGAGGAATGGCTACCGATAAAGTGGTGGCATCAGAGGCCCTATCATAAACATGAGGAGAACTAGACATATTTTCGTAGGGAAGTGTGTACAATGAATTCAGATAAAGAAAGTATCGACCGAGAAAGAAATCAGGGACTGAAATTGAAGGAGCTGTAGGAAATCGGAAATGGAGATCAGAGAAGAAGATTAAAGAAAAACAAAATGCATACAGAATATGAAGTGCAAAAAGTTTTGATAGTGAAGCCCCTCTCCTCTATTTATAGGGTTGGGTGGCACCTGAATCGAGGCAAAGAGCCGTCAATGGCACCAAAATCGAAGCAACAAAAACATAGGAAATGACAGACTGCATTCGGAAGATGCGTAATGATGACGCGCGTGGCCATGACATCATCCTACGTCAGCCACGCGAACCACGGCCATGCTGACAACCACAGACATCTCAACCTCGGCCGCTTCGATTCAACCATCATGACCAAATTTCCTCTGAACGGTTGCAGACGTAATCCACTTATTGAGGATGTCTAAGATCACGACCTCAACAAGCGGAGGGACTAATTGTATTGGTCAAAATTTAGACTGAATTTAATGACAGCAAACGGACGTGGTCGAGGCCAAATACGACCATGGCTCAATAGCGAGGAGTCACCTAAAGAAGGATAAGCGCCGAGGTCGAGTAGAGAACGTATGAAAGCAACGGTTAGAATAAATTTTAGAATAGAGAAAAGAAATATTCCATTGGATATTCCTTCAGTTGTACTTTTTAGGGTTTCTTAGGAATATCCCCTATAAATAGGAAGAGATAAAGAATAAAAAAGGATCTTCACTTTTCTGATAAGAACACATTGTAAAGGGTTGACTATAAACAATATACAAAAGCTTGTCTTTTTGACTGATTACATTGTTCAATATACACTTTTTATTCACAAGATCCAAAGATTTATTGTCCATCTTCATTTTCTATTATTCCACGTTATTTTCATGAAGGAGAATCATCCAAGTCATCTAACATTTTGGTAATAAATTCCTCTTTATTACATTTATTGTCATTATCTACATTTATTGCATATTTTCATCACCATATTCATTGACAATCATTGAGCATTTGTAGTTGGTATACAACATCATCGGATCCATCCCTACATCATTAATACATCTAAATGTTAGATCTAGTGGTTATTATATTTAACTAAGATTCACCCTTTATTTTCTCATTAATTCGTTTTAAGAAAAGGTTTAACATTTTTTTGGTAAAACAATTTTAAATGCCAAAAGTGTCAAACTTATACATATATATTCTACTTATATGATGTTACTGCACTTTCCAATGATATGTAAACAAAGTATTTCTGGGCCTTATAGAGAGAAAAATAGATCTTACAAACATATCTTTCTGTGGCGCTAGTACTGGGTACACAATAGTTTGGGGCTTTAGCAGATCTGTTGATACATATGATTTTGCATCTGTTTTGTTATTCTAATCAGGTACACACACACACACACACTACATATATATATATATATATATATATATATATATATATATATATATATATATATATATATATATATATATATATATATATATATACCAAGTTTACCAACCCAATTAGTCATATACCACTACTAAAAGGAAGATAATCACGCAATTAACTAAATAAGGAAGAACGAAATAAGGGACGAATGTTTGAAAAATGAAAAATTTTTAAGGGTTGAAAATCATGAAAGATAATTTAAATTCAATAAAGCTTAAAAAAATACTAGGTTATTATTTTCATATAAGATTACTTGTACCCCATACAATAGTCAAGGTGCACTTATACTGATTTAGATATCATCCTTATTAAAAAGAACGAGAAACTTAAGTCATCATTTTGAGGCACTTACACTTATAGACTTCTTTCAGTATCAAAAATTGTCTTGCAATTTGCATCAGAACAAGCTCCTTTAATCCAACTTTTGGTACATGGCTGATCAGAAAGGCAAAGATCAATCATCTAATTTTCAGCTTTCGCTTGCACTTCGCCCTTGGAAATATGATGTCTTCTTGAGTTGTAGAGGTGTTGATGCTTTAAAAATCAGTGTAGATCAACTATACTTAACACTTTGCCAAGTTGGGGTCAACACGTTCAGAACTGATGATGAGCGGGAACATGTTTCAGCTGAGTAGTCATGAATGCAATCGAAAGATATTCAAAAAACTTTGTAGATCAACTATACTTAACACTTTACCAAGTTGGGTTCAACACATTCAGAGTTGATGATGAGGGGGAACATGTTTCAGCTGAGGTAGTCATGAATGCAATCAAAGGATATTCAAAAAACATTGTAGATCAACTATACTTAATACTTTGCCAAGTTGGGTTCAACACATTCAGAGCTGATGATAAGAGGGAACATGTTTCAGCTGAAGTAGTCATGAATGCAATCGAAGGATATTCAAAAAACTTTGTAGATCAACTATACTTAACACTTTTCCAAGTTGGGTTTAACACATTCAGAGATGATAATGAGGGGGAATATGCTTCAGTTGAAGTAGTCATGAATGCGGTCGAAGGATATTCAAAAAAATTTGTAGATCAATTATACTTAACACTTTGCCAAGTTGGGTTCAACACATTCAGAGCTGATGATGAGGGGGAACATGTTTCAGCTGAAGTAGTCATGAATGCGGTCGAAGGATATTCAAAAAAATTTGTAGATCAATTATACTTAACACTTTGCCAAGTTGGGTTCAACACATTCAGAGCTGATGATGAGGGGGAACATGTTTCAGCTGAAGTAGTCATGAATGCAATCGAAAGAAATTCAAAAAACTTTGTCGATCAACTATACTTAATACTTTGCCAAGTTGGGTCCAACACATTCAGAGC
Source organism: Nicotiana knightiana (assembly GCA_005239525.1). Taxonomy (NCBI): domain Eukaryota; kingdom Viridiplantae; phylum Streptophyta; class Magnoliopsida; order Solanales; family Solanaceae; genus Nicotiana; species Nicotiana knightiana. The sequence goes on from ML433139.1 coordinate 54,382, forward strand.
TGATGATGAGGGGGAACATATTTCAGCTGAAGTAGTCATGAATGCAATCGAAGGATACTCAAAAAAACTTGTAGATCAACTATACTTAACACTTTGTCAAGTTGGGTTCAACACGTTCAGAGCTAATAATGAGGGGGAACATATTTCAGTTGAAGTAGTCATGAATGCAATCGAAGGATATTCAAAAAACATTGTAGATCAACTATACTTAACACTTTGCCAAGTAGGGTTCAAAACATTCAGAGCTGATGATAAGAGGGAACATGTTTCAACTGAAGTAGTCATTAATGCAATCGAAGGGTATTCAAAAAACTTTGTAGATCAACTATACTTAACATTTGTCAAGTTGGGTTCAACACATTTAGAGTTGATAATGAGGGGGAACATGTTTCAGCTAAAGTAGTCATGAATGCAGTCGAAGGATATTCAAAAAAATTTGTAGATCAACTATACTTAACAGTTTGCCAAGTTGTGTTCAACACATTCAGAGCTGATGATGAGGTGGAACATGTTTCAGTTGAAGTAGTCATGAATGCAATCGAAGGATATTCAAAAAACGTTGTAGATCAACTATCCTTAACATTTTTCCAAGTTGAGTTCAACACATTCAGAGTTGATAATAAGGGGGAACATCTTTCAACTGAAGTAGTCATGAATGCAGTCGAAGGATATTCAAAAAACTTTGTCGATCAACTATACTTAACACTTTGCCAAGTTGGGTTCAACACATTAGGAGTTGATGATGAGGGGGAACATGTTTCATCTGAAGTAGTCATGAATGCAATCGAAATATATTCGAAAAACATTGTATATCAACTATACTTAATACTTTTCCAAGTTGGGTTCAACACATTCAGAGCTGATGATGAGGGGGAACATGTTTCAGCTGAGTCATGAATGCAATCGAAGGATATTCAAAAAACATTGTAGATCAACTATACTTAACATTTTCCAAGTTGAGTTCAACACATTCAGAGCTGATAATGAGGGGGAACATGTTTCAGCTGAAGTAGTCATGAATGCAGTCAAAGGATATTCAAAAAACTTTGTAGATCAACTATACTTAACACTTTGCCATGTTGGGTTCAACACATTGAGAGATGATGATGAGGTGGAACATGTTTTAGCTGAAGTAGTCATGAATTAAATCGAAGGATATTCAAAAAACTTTGTAGATCAACTATACTTAACACTTTGCCAAATTGGGTTCAACACATTCAGAGCTGATAATGAGGGGGAACATGTTTCATCTGAAGTAGTCATGAATGCAGTCGAAGGATATTCAAAAAACTTTGTAGATCAACTATACTTAACACTTTGCCAAATTGGGTTCAACACATTCAGAGCTGATAATGAGGGGGAACATGTTTCATCTGAAGTAGTCATGAATGCAGTCGAAGGATATTCAAAAAACTTTGTAGATCAACTATACTTAACACTTTGCCAAATTGGGTTCAACACATTCAGAGCTGATAATGAGGGGGAACATGTTTCATCTGAAGTAGTCATGAATGCAGTCGAAGGATATTCAAAAAACTTTGTAGATCAACTATACTTAACACTTTGCCAAATTGGGTTCAACACATTCAGAGCTGATAATGAGGGGGAACATGTTTCATCTGAAGTAGTCATGAATGCAGTCGAAGGATATTCAAAAAACTTTGTAGATCAACTATACTTAACACTTTGACAAGTTGGGTTCAACATATTCAGAGCTGATGATGAGGGGGAATATGTTTCATCTGAAGTAGTCATGAATGAAATCGAAATATATTCGAAAAACTTTGTAGATCAACTATACTTAATACTTTGCCAAGTTGGGTTCAACACATTTAGAGCTGATGATGAGGGGGAACATGTTTCAGCTGAAGTAGTCATGAATGCAATCAAAGGATATTTAAAAAACTTTGTAGATCAACTATACTTAACACTTTACTAAGTTGGGTTCAACACATTCAGAGCTGCTGATGAGGGGGAACATGTTTCGTCTGAAGTAGTCATGAATGCAATCGAAGGATATTCAAAAAAAATTATAGATCAACTATACTTAATATTTTGCAAAGTTGGGTTCAAAACATTCAGAGCTGATGATCAGGGGGAACATGTTTCACCTGAAGTAGTCATGAATGCAATCGAAGGATATTTAAAAAACTTTGTAGATCAACTATACTTAACACTTTGCAAAGTTCGGTTTAACACATTCAGAGCTGATGGTGAGGGGGAACATTTTTCAGCTGAAGTACTCATGAATGGAGTCGAAGGATATTCAATAAACATTGTAGATCAACTATAGTTTACACTTTGACAAGTTAGGTTCAACACATTCAGAGCTGATGATGAGGGGGAACATGTTTCAGCTGAAGTGGTCATGAATGAAATCGAATGATTTTCAAAAACCTTTGTAGATCAACTATACTTTACACTTTGCCAAGTTGGGTTCAACAAATTCATACCTGATGATGAGGGGAACATGTTTCAGCTGAAGTCGTCATGAATGCAATCGAAGGATATTCCAAAAAGTTTGTAGATCGACTATACTTAATACTTTGCCAAGTTGGGATCAACACATTCAGATATGATGATGAGGGGGAACATGTTTCAGCTGAAGTAGTCATGAATTAAATCGAAGGATGTTCAAAAAACTTGTAGATCAACTATACTTAACACTTTGCCAAATTGGGTTCAACACATTCAGAGCTGATAATGAGGGGGAACATGTTTCAGCTGAAGTAGTCATGAATGAAATCGAAGGATATTCAAAAAATTCTTTAGATCAACTATACTTAATACTTTGCCAAGTTGGGTTCAACACAGTCAGAGCTAATGATGAGCGGCCACATGTTTCAGCTGAAGTAGTCCTGAATGCGATTGAAGGATATTCAAAACACGTTGTAGATCAACTATACTTAATACTTTGCCAAGTTGAGTTCAAAACATTCAGAGCTACTGATGAGAGGGAACATGTTTCAGCCAAAGTAGTCATGAATGCAATTGAAGGATATTCAAAAAACTTTGTAGATCAACTATACGTAACACTTTGCCAAGTTGGGTTAAACACATTCAGAGCTAATGATAAGGGGGAACATGTTTCATCTGAAGTAGTCATGAATGCAATCAAACGATATTCAAAAATCTTTGTAGATCAACGATACTTAAAACTTTGCCAAGTTGGGTTCAACACATCCAGAGCTAATGATGAGGGGGAATAATTTTTAGCTGAAGTAGTCATGAATGCAATCGAAGGATATTCAAAAAAATTTGTTGATCAACTATACTTAATACTTTGCCAAGTTGGGTTCAACACATTCAGAGTTGATGATGTGGGGGAACATGTTTCAGCTGAAGTAGTCATGAATACAATCGAAAGATGTTCAAAAAACTTTGTAGATCAACTATACTTAATAATTTGCCAAGTTGGGTTCAACACATTCAGAGTTGATGATGAGGGGGAACATGTTTCATCTGAAGTAGTCATGAATGCAATCGAAGGATATTCAAAATACTTTGTAGATCAACTATACTTAACACTTTGGCAAGTGGAGTTCAACAAATTTAGAGCTAATGATGTGGGGTAACATGTTTCAGTTGAAGTAGTCATGAATGCAATCGAAGGATATTAAACAAACTTTGTAGATAAACTATAATTAACACTTTGTCAAGTTCGGTTCAACACATTTATAGCTGATGATGAGGGGGAACATGTTTCAGCTGAATGTAGTCATGAATGCAATCGAAGTATATTCAAAAAACTTTGTAGATCAACTATACTTAATACTTTGGCAAGTTGGGTTCAACACATTCAGAGCTGGTGACGAGGGGGAACATGTTTCAGCTGAAGTTGTCATGAATGCAATCGAAGGATATTCCAAAAAGTTTGTATATCAACTATACTTAATACTTTGCCAAGTTGGCTTCAACACATTCAGAGATGATAATGAGGGGGAACGTATTTCAGCTGAAGTTGTCATGAATGCAGTCGAAGGATATTCAAAAAACTTTGTAGATCAACTATACTTAACACTTTGCCAAGTTGGGTTCAACACATTCAGAGCTGATGATGAGGGGGAACATTTTTCAACTGAAGTAGTCATGAATGAAATCGAATGATATTCAAAAAACTTTGTAGATCAACTATACTTACCACTTTGCCAAGTTGGGTTCAAAACATTAAGAGTTGATGATGAGGGGGAACATGTTTAAGCTGAAAAAGTCATGAATGCAATCGAAGAATATTCACAAAACTTTGTAGATCAACTATGCTTAACACTTTGCCATGTTGGGTTCAACAAATTTTGAGCTGATGATGAGGGGGAACATGTTTCTGCTGAAGTCGTCATGAATGCAATCGATGGATATTCCAAAAAGTTTGTAGATCAACTATACTTAATACTTTGCCAAGTTGGGTTCAACACATTCAGAGTTGATGATGGGGGGGACATGTTTCAGCTGAAGTAGTCATGAATGCAATCGATGGATATTCAAAAAAAATTATAGATCAACCATACTTAATACTTTGCCAAGTTGGGTTCAACACATTCAGAGTTGATGATGAGGGGAAACATGTTCCAGCACAAGTAGTCATGAATGCAATCGAAAGATATTCAAAAAAATTTGTAGATCAACTATACTTAATACTTTGCCAAGTTGGATTCAACACATTCAGAGTTGATAATGAGGGGGAACATGTTACAGCTGAAGTAGTCATGAATGCAATTGAAGGATATTCTAAAAACTTTGTAGATCAACTATACTTAACACTGTGCCAAGTTGGGTTCAACACATTCAAAGCTGATGATAAGGGGGAACATGTTTAAGCTGAAGTAGTCATGAATTTAATCGAAGTATATTCAAAAAACTTTGTAGTTCAACTATACTTAATACTTTTCCAAGTTGGGTTCAAGAAATTCAGAGTTGATGATGAGAAGGAAGATGTTTCAGCTGAAGTAGTCATGAATGCAATTGAAGGATATTCAAAAAACATTGTAGATCAACTATACTTAATACTTTACCAAGTTGGGTTCAACACATTCAGAGCTAATGATGAGGGGGAACATGTGTCAGCTAAAGTAGTCATGAATGCAATTGAAAGATATTCAAAACACTTTGCAGATCAACTATACTTAACACTTTGGCAAGTTGGGTTCAACACATTCAGAGCTAATTATGAGGGGGGACATGTTTGAGCCGAAGTAGTCATGAATGCAATCGAAGGATATTTAATGTAGATCAACTATAATTAAAACTTTTCCAAGTTGGGTTCAACACATTTAGAGCTGATGATAAGGGGGAACATGTTTCAGCTGAAGTAGTCATGAATGCAGTCGAAGGATATTCAAAAAACTTTGTAGATCAATTATACTTAACACTTTGCCAAGTTGGGTTCAACACATTCAGAGCTGATGATGAGGGGGAACATGTTTCAACTGAAGTAGTCATGAATGCAATCGAAAGATATTCAAAAAACTTTGTAGATCAACTATACTTAATAATTTGCCAAGTTGGGTTCAACACATTCAGAGCTGATGATGAGGGGGAACATGTTTAAGCTGAATTAGTCATGAATGCAATCGAAGAATATTCAAAAAACTTTGTAGATCAACCATACTTAACACTTTGCGATGTTAGGTTCAACACATTCAGAGCTAATGATGAGGAGGAACATGTTTCAGCTGAAGTAGTCATGAATGAAATCGAAGGATATTCAAAAAATTCTTTAGATCAACTATACTTAACATTTTGCCAAGTTGGGTTCAACACATTCAGAGCTAATGATGAGGGGGAACTTGTTTCAGCTGAAGTAGTCCTGAATGCGATCGAAGGATATTCAAAAAACTTTGTAGATCAACTATACTTAACACTTTGCCAAGTTGGGTTCAACACATTCAGAGCTGATGATGAGGGGGAACATGTTTCAGCTGAAATAGTCATGAATGCAATCGAAGGATATTCAAAAAACTTTGTAGATCAACTATACTTAATACTTTGCCAAGTCTGCTTCAACACATTCAGAGCTGATGATGAGGGGGGAACATGTTCCAACTGAAGTCATCATGAATGCAATCGAAGGATATTCCAAAAAGTTTGTAGATCAACTATACTTAATATTTTGTCAAGTTGGGTTCAACACATTCAGAGCTGATGATGAGGGGGAACATGTTTCAGCTGAAGTAGTCATGAATGCAATCGAAGGATATTCAAAAATCTTTGTAGATCAACTATGCTTAACACTTTGCCAAGTTTGGTTCAACACATTCAGAGCTAATGATGATGGGGAACATGTTTCAGCTGAAGTAGTCATGAATGCAATCGAAGGATATTCAAAAAACTTTGTAGAACAACTATACTTAACACTTTGCCAAGTTGGGTTCAACAGATTCAGAGCTGATGATGAGGGGGAAAATGTTTCAGCTGAAGTAGTCATGAATGCAATCGAAGGATATTCCAAAAACTTTGTAGATCAACTATACTTAACACTTTGCCAAGTTGGGTTCAACACATTCAGAGCTAATGATGAGGGGAACATGTTTCAGATGATGTAGTCATGAATGCAGTCGAAGGATATTTAAAAAATTTTGTAGATCAACTATACTTAACACTTTGCGAAGTTGGGTTCAACATATTTAGAGCTGATGATGAGGGAGAGCTGATGACGAGGGGAACATGTTTCAGCTGAATTAGTCATTAATGCAATCGAAGGATCAATCATTTTATTATTGTTCTTTTCAAAAAATAATCCTCATCTAGAAGGTGTCTTAATGAGCTTCTACATATCCTTGAGCTCAAGAAGAATTCCAAGCGGTTAGTTCTTCCTATATTCTATGATATCAACCCTTCTGATGTGCGCAAGCAAACTGGAATTTTTGCTGAAGCCTTTGAGAGGCATGGACCATGTTCTAAATCAGAGAAAAACATTCAACATGGAGAGCTGCACTCAATAGAGATGGTAATTTATCAGGATGGGATCTCAGGCATGCTTCTGAAGGGTAATATTTCCTTTTTTTATAATCTCGTTTCTTTATGACATTTATAAATTATTTCATCTCCTTTTTTGTCCCTGACTATCTCATCTTAAAACTATTGGCAAAGTATGTGGAAATTCTATTTGATATATAATGTGTGGTGCTAAGATTCGAACTCAGGGCCTCTGTTTGATTTGATACCATGTTAAACTGTGTGACTACCTCATCTAAAAGCTTATGCGGTTAGTGAGGACATACCTTTATTTACTTAATTTTTACTAAGAGATTCAGATAATACAACTTCTTGTTTAGCTAAAGCAGACTGTGTAACAAGTACAATGTCTTGCAAGTAGTATTTTCTTGAACAATTTTTGAACAATAGGAAGTCTTTGATACTAGATTCACCAGTCTTATTAAATGTTTAGTTTCACCAGAAGTTAACGCGATGATTATTATTTTACCTCTGTCCCTTCCAATTGATTTTTTTCAATTGCTAAATGGCAATTCCTGTTATTGTTCAAGATGCAAATGAAGCAAAGCATCAGCTTTTGATCAAAGAAGGGATTTGGCAGAAAAAGGTTTTCATAGTCCTTGATGACTTGGATGATCAATGCTAGTTAAATGCATTACTTGGAGACTGTGATTGGCTTTGCCCGGGCAGTAGAGTTGTTATAACAACCTGAGACAAGCATTTGCTCAAAGAAGTACAATTTAATGAGCAATATGAAGCCATGAAATTGAATCACAAAAGCTCTTCACCTTACATGACTTTAGAAATGCACCAGCAGTATGCTTATCGAAGGCATTGCAACCTACTGTGCAGGAGTTCCACTAGCTCTTCAAGTCTTGGGAGCTTATATATCTGATAAAAAGATCGAAGAATGGAAAATGCCTTGGACAAATTGAATACGATCCCTTCTAACGATATTCATACAAAACTGAGAATAAACTTTGATGGACTTCCTGATGATTTTACTAAAGTTGTTTTCCTTGATATTGCTTGTTTCTTCTTCAAAATCAAGAAGAGTGATGTAGTAGGTATATTTACAGCTTACAATTTTTACCCTAAGGTTGAAATTTGCGAAATGATTGACAAATCTTTGTTAACAATAGATGAAAATAAGCATTTGACTATGCATAATTTGATCCGGGATATGGGACGAGAAATTTGTAATAGGGAATCACCGGATAACCCGCGGAAATGTAGCAGATTATGGTTCCCTAAAGACATTTCTGATGTACTCATAGGACACAAGGTATCATACTATTCACTTCAGTTACTTTATAGAGTTTGTTCCTTTATCGATAATTTTCTTCCAATAGACGCCATTAGTATGTTAATGTTGTCAGGATTTTGTCCTATTTTCTTTCTTGTCTGATTTATCGTCACCAAGGTTTGTTTTATTAGCTTCCGCATGACGCTTTATTATTTTTTATCTCAACAAAGGTTACCCTTTTTCTTTGCTACAGGGCACAAAAGCCATTGAAGGAATAGTCCTTGAATCTTCAGCATTGAAGGATGTAACTTTTAGTGTAAAAGCATTTGAAAAAATGGCTAAGTTAAGACTCCTACACATCAATCGTATGCAGTTATATGGAAGTTTTCAGTATCTACCCAAGTCACTAAAACATTTGCATTGGCAATATTGTCCTTTGAAATGCTTGCCATCTGTGTTTTGTCCTTTGAAATATTTATGATCTTTTAATAGTAAATTAAACAAAGAAGAAATCTTATAACTATCATTCTTATTTGTGTTTCACTTGTTGTAATCAGTATTTCAAGTGTTTGAAGAGCTTGGTATTCTACAGTTGTGAGAAATCCCGAGAGTTTGTTGGTTTATATAGTCTTGAGCTGTTATCATTTGGTTATTGCTCAAATTTAATGGGATTTTGGACTCAAAAATTGGAGAACCGAAGATACTTCGTATATTAAACGTAGTTAATTGTAAGAACCAACGAGAGTTAAAATCACTTGAAATCTTATATCTTTATCGCTGCTCAAAACTAGTTTTCTGCAATTTCAGGTGTGATTGTATTCTTTGATTTTAGTACAATTGACATGCTTTCATTCTACGGGCAAAGGTTATGGCTTCCAAACCATCTCTTAATTACTATTTATCATGTTTATGATACGTATATGATTTCATTTTGATGAATTCACAAGAATAAATGATTTGCTATGTATAATTGTTTTCCTAGAGACTTGTCGTCTCTCTTTTTTGAAGGAGGTACATAGGTGAGACTTATTATTGGATATTGGGTCGTTCTATGTGGGCTGACCCAAACCATGTAAAATAAATAAGTTATCTATAAAGAAGTTAATATGGAAAAGTAGGGAGTTAGTTTTTAGAAGAAAACTACATCTTTTCTTCTTTAAAGAAAAGCATGTGCTTCAAGATACAAAAAACTTCTTAAATTCTCCAAATACATAAAACAAAGATATTTAGTTCGTAGATACAACTTTGTTTCCAAGAGAGACGAAGTCAGAGTTAAGATTGTGATTTCTATTCTACTGTGTTATAGGTACACAAATTCATGTCTCTGTTATTGTATTTTACTTACAATGGTATTACAGCCATGTAAAATTTCATCCTTAGTCTGGATCTCCTCTGTTGAATGGTATCTTTTTTGTGTATTCTGTGTTGGTTACTGATATGTAATTCATGTATCCTAGTTGTGTGTAATTGATTTACTAAAGATCAATGTAAAGTGTATATTATAGTGTGATTTAACGTGGGCTTCTATAAAAGGATCCATGTAATATTGTCAATTAATCATTAAGGATTTTTACATGGTATACCTAATATTTACTAGGTATTTACTGTCCATAACTATAGTTTGAAATAATCATAATGCATAGCAAATTTACCATCCACACACAATTTTCAGTTCTCTCCCTCCTGCTCACAACCCTAAGAACCATCTTCTTTCCCAAAATCAATCTGCTAGGCGTTGGTATTCCGCATCTTCACGGAGAATTCAATTTCACCGGATCCATGTCGGAGACACAGTGAGGGAGTATACCACTAGATAGCCGCCAGATTGACTTTGCACAGCTATCATCGAAAATTATCACTGTCGATCGATGGTCTCCAAATGGCCCCAAATTTTCACAATATCTTGCTCTCATTCTGCCATACATGAATCCACAAATCCATTTCTTTTAGTTTCTCATTGGTGTTGTATTTCAAAAAGTAGTCATTAATATAGATTCGTCTATCCTACCAATTATAGTCAAGGTTTTCTTGGTTATGCAAATGTAAGGCATTATATGAAGTTCGTTCTTCAAATAATCTATTTGCATGTGAGAATATTGTTATATTGCGATATTCTACATGGAAGTCAATTATTGATATTTATTCAAGTCATGCCAAGATATTAGCAACTTATAAAACAAGTAACCCAACACACAAAAGATGTGTGACTTTTCTGAAGATTCTGATAGTATTGAAGTTAATGTTGCTAGAATAGCTCAATTGAAAGAAGTATATATCGAAGGAGATAGAATAAAGCACATTTTACCAAAGTATTTTTTTCAAATGTGATCTTTAACAGAATGATAAAATAGATGTTCAACAAATTCGTTCAAGTTATAAATTGGCTGAATAGTTCACTAATCATTGGCGAACTCAACAATTGAAAAGTTGGTATATAATATTGGAATGCATTATCTCCAAGAAATAAAATAATGTTTTCATAAGGTTTTTAATTAGGCAACTCTTAATATGTATTACAAGATATGTGTATTCTTTTTTTTTCACTAGGCTTTTTCCCACTGAATTTATCCTAGTAAGGTTTTAATAAGGCAAATATCTGTTAATGGACATCCATAGGGGAGTGTTATGAATACATTAAGTGGATGTCCTATCGATGAACTATTTGAGATACATTTGTTTAGTTAAGTCTGACAGAATTTGAGGGTCTACCAAACTATGTAGAGACCAAGTTCTCTATTAGATTCTACAGATTATACACACACAACAGAATGTAAATAATACTGAGAACTTTTACGTGAAAAATTTCCAGCTCAACGAGATTAAAAACTACGACCTACACTTGTAGGATTTCAACTTCACTACTGAGCAACTTTTAGATTACAATCTATGTAACCTAGGAATTAACTACTTAATCTCTCACTAACTTGTAATACACCTATTACAAGCCACTTTATAATACTCCTATTACAAAGACTTCACAACATGACTAACTCTAGCCACAACACAATCACTGAAGTTTATGATTTACAAGGGTTTCCTAATCAATGGTTCTAGACAAGCTAAGTAGGAATTACAATTGAATGACTAATATAAAGTTACAACTCTACTAAGGACATCCAAAGACTTGATATGGGAACTGGTCCGTAGCAGCGTCGTACTTTGTTCTTAATGCAGAGAATCATTGTTCTTGATAATCAATCACTTGGAGTGTGATAATAGGCTAAATTCACATAGTTTAGAGTATATTTGTACTCCAACTTAATGATGCTTCACTATCTTAAGAGTGTGAAATGATTATAAAATGGCTCTAATTGTTGATTTTATGTTTCGCAGGAGCTAAATGCGCTTATGAGGACCTAGGATGGTGTTTGGAGCCAAATTGATAGAGAAAGTCCCTTGGAATATTTAACGTATGAAAAGAAGGAAGAAAAACTGTTTGGACAAATTATAAGTCCACTAGCGCAGTCTTAGCGCGCCCACTAGCGCAACCGTGCTAGTCCAGCGATCCCAGGCAGAATGTATAGCCATTAGCGTGCCCAGTAGAGCGATGACTAGAGCGGGCGCACTAGTCCAGGCGAACACGTTAATTTTCAGGGGTAAACTTGGAAGCTCGGGACAATTCCGCGTAACCTATATAAGGTTCAACTCGCCCAAAAGAGAGATTTTAATCAGGTTTAGAGTCTTGTTCAAGAAAATCAAAGGCAAGAGGCAAGTAGGGTAATTGGGCATCAAATCTCATCTCTTTTCCTTGTAGTTTTTTCATTGTTTACGAATTCTTCTGTTGTTATTTTCAATATAATTATGAGTATCTAATCTATTTAGTCTAAGATTTTGGTGGAACCCGTTGAGGATGAACATCTTGTTATATTAATGTAGTTTGCTTGGTTTCAATCTCTATTTGTTCAACTAAGTTCTTATTATAGTTGATTGAAGGGCCCTCAATTAGCTGTGCCTATTTAGTATGTATCTGCTCGGAGAGAGTGCATATTTAGGTAGTTGTTGAACAACACCACTCCCAAAGTATAGGAGGGATCCATAACCGAGGGTTTAAAGGTTGTATTAGGAACAATGATACCTTGGGTGCAATCTAAAGTGAGCTGTAATAAAAGCTAGCTAGTGTAGCTTGAGAGAGTGCATCTAGTAAATTATCGTAATTTCTCGGGAGAGATTTACGGTAGCAAAAGTGCTCATGATTGATAGAGATAATTAGGCCAAACAATAGGAAATATACAAGATGGGATTTCATCAGCGGGGGAAACTATAACCTTAGATCCTTCTCGCATTTGTTTACAACTCAGTATTAATTATCGTTTAGTTTACTTAATTTCATTCAGTTTAGTGAGTACAAATACCAACAAATTGTCATTATCAACCTTTGGGAAGTTGATTGCAAAGAATCAAGTGAGTCTAATAACTATAATCAATAGGTTAATTCCATGTGGGATTCAACTCTGCGCAAAATACTCAGATTATATTTGCAACGCCCGCTTAGTCTTTTTATAAGACACAGTTGAGCGTGATCAAATTTTGGCGCCGTTTCCGGGGAATTAACGTTGTTATCAATTACAGTTTGAAGAAATACAAAAGTATAAATTATAGTCAATTTTCTTCAACTTTTCATCTATACATTGAAATTTTAACGTTTGTTAACTTGGTTGTACAGGTGCATGCCTAGAAACTCATCGAGAACTGGTGAAGTATTTGAAGCCTTATCAGACCCCGAGAAAGTTTCAAGGCTTTGAACCGGGCCAACCGGCAAAGCAAACAACAACCATCAATTGAACAACTTGAACCTGACATGGAAAATCTAAACAACAGGAACAACAATGGGGACGATGTGCTAGACCTAGTTGCGCAGATAGTGGCACCTCTTCTACCAAAGGCTCCTTTATATGATTGGGCACAACCCACGGCGGAGAATTTGTCCACTACGATATTAGTCCCTCAGATACAGGTTGAGTCCTTTCAGATTACAAATAATATGATGCACTTGCTGCAGAACAAGGGACTATTTTCAGGGTCATACATTGAGGATCCCCAACAACGTTTGAAGAATTTCCTGTCGATTTGCAAAACTCAGAGGCAGCCAAACGTCACTCAGGAAGTGATAAAATTGTTGTCGTTTCCATTCTCAGTGACAGGAGCATCCCATACTTGGATAAACTCGCTCCCCATTAATTCCATTACCACATGCAGTTCGTGACAAATTCCATCCACCCAACAAGACATCTCAACAAATTGATTAAATCTTGAGCTCCAGACAGAAGCCAACTGAAACATTGCAGGAAACATGGGAACGATTTAAAGGAATGTTGGTTATCTGTCCGCACCATGGTATTCCAGAGCAGATGTTAGGGTAGCATTTTTATATGGGTCTGGCGGATACTGTAAAGGCAAATGTATATGCTTCAGCTGGTGAAGCATTCTTGAGCAAAACATGGAGAGAAATCCAGATCCTGCTTGATAAAATGGCACAGAATTCAGGGTGGACAACCAGGAATGCGCCCATTACTCTTGTAGTTCACTCAGTGCCCTTCTATCCATCCAATACTCTTGCTGAGAATGTGGCCACCTTGATAACACAGATGAGCATACTAACTAAAAAGGTGGAGGAGTCAGGGCAAAAGCAGCAGGTACATATTGTGGATACAACCAATGGGGGCTTATGCACACCTTGCATTAGTCAGCCACTTGGTAATCAGTGGAATGCTGAATGTGACCATCATCACTACCCTGAAAATATGAACTATGTGTCAAATTATGTGGGCCAGCGACAGGGTGGACAGAATTGGGGCCAACAAAATCAACCATACAGGCCCCCTCAGCAGCAGCACAACAGTGGAAACATAGGATCCATGCGGCCTTAGGGTAATGTGGCACCTTACCAAAGGCCACAGGAGTACAATAATCAGAATCAGCATCAGCAACAGGCTTATCACCCCCCTCAGCAACAACATGGTGGTAGACAGGAAGATGGGTTTTCCAGACTTGAAGCAATGATGCAACAGGTTATTGGGTCAACTACAAAAATAAGCGAGAGAGTAGATGCACATGAGTCAGCTATTAAAAACATTGAAGTGCAAATGGGCCAGATCTCGATGTCTTTGAATAATCGTCCTCAGGGGACATTGCCTGTGGACACTCAGGTAAATCCTAAGGATCATGGTCCTAAGCAGCTAATGGCAGTGAGTCTACGCAATGGCAGAGACTTAGACTTGGAGCAGGAAAGATCTCGAGAAAGCAGACAGGCTGAGACACTAGTACCAGTGCCTATTGAATTAATGAGTAAACAAAACTAACTGAGGTGACAGTGCAGCCTGCACAAGGAGAACCCAGCACACAGCTCGAGGCTGAGAAATAAGCGGAGCCAGCCCAAGAACCGATAATTGAGGTGGTGACTGACAAAGAAAAATCCCAACTCACTAGGAAGAAGAGACCTCCAGCACCATTCCCACAGAGGCTAGCTAAGTATCAGAAGGATGAGCAATATAAAAAGTTCTTGGACATGTTGAAACAAATACAGCTAAACATTCCTTTGATTGATGCTCTGAAGGAGATGCCTGGGTATGTCAAAATGATGAAGGACTTAATGTCCCGAAAACTTGACTTCCAAGACTTGGCCACAATGATGCTTACTCAGACTTGCAGTGTTGTTGTGACCCGACCAATTGCGAAAAAGCTATCTGATCTAGGGAGTTTCACCATTCCATGCACCATTGGAAATTTTGCCTTTGCAAAGGCACTTTGTGATTTAGGGGCCAGAATTAATCTTATGCCCCTGGCCATCTACAGGAGGTTGGGGATTGGTAGAGCTAGACCAACCTCTATGTTGTTGCAGCTGGCAGACAGGACGGTAAAAAGACCGTCAGGCATTCTGGATGACGTATTGATGCAAGTAGGGAAGTTTGTGTTCCCTGCGAATTTCGTGATACTGGACTGCAGAGTGGATGAAGAGATTCCCATAATTTTGGGAAGGCCATTCTTGGCCACTGGGAGAGCCCTCATTGATTGTGAAACTATGGAGCTCAAGATGAGATTGAACAACGAGGAAATCACATTCAATGTGCATAAATCCATGAGGCGACCAAGTGAGTTCGCCAATTGTTCTCTTGTTGATGTTGTGGATGCGATAGTGGAGGAAGATGATGAGTCCTTAACTATTGAGGACCCCCTTGTTGCATGTTTGATGAATTTGGGCGAGGTAAATGGGGAAGAATTGGCAGAAGGGGTGTTAGCGCTTGATGGAAAAGGTGTTTGGCCGAGGGCACTCGAGTTTGAGCCCTTACACTTGGAAAAGAGAGAGACTCCGCCAGCCAAGCCATCTGCTGAAGAGCCACCCAAGCTGGAGTTGAAGCCACTGCCAGCCCATCTCAGGTACGCGTTTCTTAGACCTAATTCTACTTTACCTGTTATTATCTCATCCAGTTTGCTAGATGTGCAGACAAAGAAACTATTACAGGTACTCACAGAGTGTAAGAAGGTCATTGGTCGGACCATGGCAGACATAAAGGGGATCAGTCCGGTGTTCTGTATGCATAAAATTCTGCTGGAAGAAGGGCACAAACCTTCCAGGGAACACCAGAGGCGGCTGAACCCAAACATGAAGGAAGTGGTGAAGAAGGAAATCATAAAGTGGTTAGATGCTGGAATTATTTTCCCCATCTCTGACAGCAACTGGGTTAGACCAGTACAATGTGTACCTAAAAGGGGTGGCATGACGGTTGTAAAAAATGACAACAATGAGCTGATATCCACAAGGACCGTCAGTGGCTGGAGAATTTGCATGGACTACAAAAAATTAAATCTTGCCACCCATAAAGATAACTTCCCACTTCCTTTCATCGATCAAATGCTTGATAGACTGGCAGGGAGGTCTCACTTCTGTTTTCTGGACGAGTACTCGGGGTACAACCAAATTTCATTGCCCCGGAAGACAGAGAAAAGACCTCATTCACTTGTCCCTACGGGATCTTTGCATTCAGAAGGATGCCCTTTGGCTTATGCCATGCACCCGCCACATTTCAAAGGTGCATGATGGCCATATTCACTGACATGGTCGAGGATATCATGGAGGTATTCATGGATGATTTCTCAGTAGTGGGAAATTCATTCGATGAGTGCTTAGCAAATCTGACTCGAGTGCTAAAGCGGTGTATTGAGACGAACCTTGTGCTTAATTGGGAGAAGTGCCATTTCATGGTACAAGAGGGGATAGTCTTGGGGCACTTGGTGTCGAGCAAAGGAATTGAGGTCGATCATGGAAAAGTAGATGTGATTGCAAAGCTCCCACCTCCCACATCGGTTAAAGTGATAAGGAGCTTCCTTGGGCATGCCGGGTTCTACCAGCGATTCATCAGAGACTTCTCCAAAATAGACAACCCCCTATGTAAGTTGCTCGCAAAAGATAACCCTTTTGTGTTTTCTAATGATTGCAGGGTGGCTTTAGAGGAGTTGAAAAAGAGGCTAGTCACGGCCCCGATCATTATTTCTCACAACTGGGAGCAACCATTCAAGCTCATGTGTCATGCCAGTGATTACGCAGTGGGAACAGTGTTAGGAAAGCGAAAGGAAAAGATAATGCACCCGATCTACTACGTGAGTAGGACATTGAGTGGAGCTCAGCTGAACTACACGGTGACCGAAAAAGAGATGTTGGCAATAGTGTTCACCTTTGACAAGTTCAGATCATACCTGATCGGCTCGAAGGTGATTGTTTACACTGATCATGTTGCCCTTAGGTATTTGATTGAGAATAAAGAATCCAAGCCGCGCCTAATTCGTTGGGTGATGCTACTGCAAGAATTCGATCTAGATATTCGTGACCGCAAGGGCACGGAGAACCAAGTTGCGGACCCATCTGTAGCGACTTGAAGGCGCTGAAAATGCAGTAGAAGCAGAGGATATTTTGGAAACCTTTCCAGACGAGCAGCTACTCGCCACGAGCATGGAGGAGGTGCCATGGTATGCAGACATTGCAAATTACCTGGCCAGTGGTATTGAGCCCTATGAACTCTCATCTGTCCAAAAGAAAACATTTTATCGTGATTGTCGCAATTATTACTGGGATGAACCTCACTTGTTTAGAATTTGTATTGACAATATGATCCGGAGGTGCGTCCCTGAGATAGAACAATTTTCTATTTTGCAGGAGTTCGAACAGCATCCAAAGCTCTAGAGGCCGGATTCTACTGGCCAACTGTGTTCAAAGATGCCCACCAATGGGTGAAGGGCTGCGACGAGTGTCAACGGATGGGGAACATATCCCGCGGCACGAGATGCCCATGAACCCGATCCAAGAGGTCGAGGTGTTTGATGTATGGGGGATTGACTTGATGGGTCCCTTCGTTAGCTCGTACGGCAATAAGTACATACTTGTTGTTGTAGACTATGTGTCCAAATGGGTGGAAGCTGCAGCACTCCCCACCAATGACGCAAGGGTGGTAGTGGGATTCTTGGAGAAAAACATATTCACCCATTTTGGGATTCCAAGGGCTATCATCAGTGACGGAGGCACTCACTTCTGTAACCGTGCCTTCGAAAAGATGTTATCTAAGTACGATGTGCGCCACAAGGTGGAAACCCCTTATCACCCTCAGACGAGTGGGCAGGTTGAGGTGTCAAATCAAGAAATCAAGAGTTTGCTGACTAAAACGGTGAACGCCACAAGAACTGATTGGGCAAAAAATCTTAATGACGCACTATAGGCATATAGAACTGCATTCAAAATGCCAACTGGTATGTCGCCATACAAGTTGGTGCTAGGAAAGGCATGTCACCTACCGGTAGAACTGGAACATCGAGCGTGGTGGGAATTGAAACAGTTAAACATGGATATTGATGCTGCGGGCACAAGTCGAGTCACTGAACTGCATGAGTTGGATGAATTCAGATATCTTGCCTTTGAAAGCACGAGGCTGTATAAAAAGAGAATGAAGAGGTTACACGATAAGAACATTGTGGACCGAAACTTCAAACCCGGAGAAATGGTTATGCTCTATAACTCTAGATTGAGACTTTTTCCAGGTAAACTCAAGTCTCGATGGTCTGGACCATTTCATGTGGTCGAAGTGTTTCCCTCAGGTGCTGTAGAGATTGCTTCTGAAGAAGGTGCCCACACCTTCAGAGTTAATGGGCAGAGATTGAAATTTTATGTGGGGATGGACGAGAACAAGGAAGTGTATGTGGTGCTTCTTGATGAACCTCAGAGGTCGAGCGAGCCGTAAATGTGCTCATTTTTCATCGTGTCGTGCATTTAAATCAGGCGCTTCATGGGAGGCAACCCATTGACTTGTTGTAATTATCGTGCCACGACATGAACTAAGGCGCTAATTGGGAGGCAACTCAATGTGTAGTGTCTATAGAGTAGAGGATGAATATTTGGATTGTTGTAAGTACTAACATATGCAGGTGTGCGCGGGCAAAGGGTGGACTCAAGCCAACCCAAGGAAAAAGTCAGAAAAACGAAGTGTGGTGAGGCCTGGACTAGCGCGACCGCGCTACTGAGTGCGTTAGTGGTTGCCTAATGGCCTTGTGTTCTGCCTCATGTTCTCGCCACTAGCACGGTCGCGCTAGTGGCCGCGCTAATGGACTTTTATTCTGCCTCATGTTCCCGCCACTAGCGCGGTCGCGCTATGAGTGCGCTAGTGACCGCGCTAATCCCGTCGCGACCAAGTAAGTTTTTTTTTTTAGTTTTAACTTTTATTTTACCCAAAATATAACCCAACCCCCCC